>CM024721.1:42346592-42556981 GCA_014182545.1 Eucalyptus globulus
AGACATTGACGTGGTGGCGCTTGCAAACCGTTGAATATTTTTTCTCTCTATCGCGATGACTAGACTTAGGTCGCTAGCGATTAGACTGATGCCTCAAAAGTGGATTGCGCATCCTTGCGCGTGGACTAAGAGACACCAGCCGCACGGGTGATCGCGTGGGCCGCACCCGAGACCTCGTAGCCAGATTTACAAACCCCAGCGGCAGTCTCTGTCTTTGAGTCCTTGGCCGATTCTTCATCGGTCCAGCTTTTGTCTCTGAGTTCTTCTTTCTGCTTCCCTGGCTTTCTCTCTCTTCTTCACTTTCTTCTTCCTCCTCCTTCATACTCCTTCAAAACGATAGTCAACTCAGAACCGCCTGGCAGCCACAATCCTAGATCTCTCTATCTTCTCGCCCTCGACACCGTCAGGGCCGGGCGATCCATCGTCGTTACGGGTCAGCTTCGTTTATTTTTGCACGTCTATGGTTTTCCGGTGATCCCGACGTCGATCTCGCCCTCTACACCCTCGCCGCCGCGCGTTCCTTCCTCGTCCAGCAGCATATTTATCTGAAATCGAAAGCTGAAAACGTTTTCACCAACCAAATGGCCCTGAGAGCGCTTGTTTCTTTGAAGCGAGCGAGAGCTAGAGCCAGGGCATAGGGAAGAGATCGTCGACTTCACTGCCGATCGGGGAAGGGCAACCCCCGATCAGAGGCCGCCCAGCATCTCCAAGAGTAAAGCCCACTCTGCTTCAGCCTTCAGCCCTTGATTTTCTTAGCAAGACTCTCTCTCTCTCTGTTCCGAAGCTTGGCATTCTAGAGAAGCACATATACCATCAGCTCTTCTAATGGCTGCTTCTTCGAATATGAAAAGGAATTATTACCATGTGTTCCTCAGTTTCAGAGGAACAGATGTCCGCCACGGCTTCCTCAGTCATCTCTACGCCGCTCTGGACCAGAGAGGAATATACACTTTTGTGGATAGCGAGGAGCTTAGGAAAGGAGAGGAAATATCGCCGACGCTCATGAGGGCGATCGAGCAATCGCGCGTTGCGATCATCATTTTCTCTGAGAACTACGCCTCCTCACCGTGGTGTTTGGAAGAGCTCTTGAAAATCATGGAGTGCAAGGAGCAAAATGACCTGATTGTGTTCCCAGTGTTTTACAAAGTGGAACCGAGAGAAGTGAGAGGGGGGAGAGAGAGTTATAAGAGAGCTATGGATAACCATGAGTCCAAGTTCGGGAAGGATTCAGAGAAAGTGAAGAGATGGAAGAGGGCTCTCCTTGATGCTGGTAACTTGTCTGGGTGGGAGTTGAATGACAGGTACGCACAAATGTGACGTGGTGTTATGTGATTGTTAGCTTGCGATTGTCTGTTAGTTATCAAATCGTATGTATAGCTTCGAATTGCCAAAACGATGCATCAAGTTCTTTGAATTCGCAGTAGACACAAAAGTTGAAAGACCAAAATTTCAAGCTAGCAGAAATTTTTGTCTTAGATAAGTAGTGTGGTTCCTGGGACCCGAGTAATTAGTGTCTTCAGGCGCAGATTCTTTGTAATTTTCCTTCCGCAGACGTTGGCGCAGGTGTGTGTTATTTCTTTTCATTTTATTATTTGTTAATCTTCTTATGAAATTTTCCTTATGACGTTAGACGTTGAATTCCTGCCATGGCTTGAAATGGTAAAACATGTTTCTATTTCTTTTGAGTGCTCATCAGAGATGAAAGAGATGAAGCGGAGCTCATACAATCCATTGTCAAGGAATTATCAATTTGTCTCAGACCAAGATCCTTATATGTCGCTAAGTATCCAGTCGGTATAGAATCCCAAGTTCAAAAACTGATAAGTTTGTCAGAGTCAGCTGGTAGTGATGTTTTGATGATAGGTCTATGGGGACCTGGCGGCATAGGGAAGACGACGATTGCTAAGGCCCTATATAATGCTATTCAGACGCAATTTCGGGGTTCTAGTTTTTTGGCGCAAGTTAGAGAAAAATCGAACCAAAGCAGTGGTCTTGTTTCTTTGCAAAACCAACTTCTATCTGAGATCTTACATCATAAAGAATTAACGGTCTATGATGTTGACGGAGGAATTAGTTTGATACAGGAAAGACTATGTTGCAAAAAGGTTCTCCTAGTTCTCGATGATGTTGATGATATGGATCAACTGAATGCCTTGGCTGGAAAAGGCGATTGGTTTGGCGAAGGGAGTAGAATCATTGTTACATCAAGAGATAGACATTTATTAACTTCTCATGACAAAAATTATGTGTATGAAGTTAAAACTTTGGAAGACAATGAAGCACAAGACCTTTTTGGTCAGCATGCCTTTACAAACAGCAATAAAGTAGAAATAAGGAGGGATCTCATTGATGGAGCACTGCATTATGCTGGCGGCCTTCCATTAGCCCTGGAAGTGTTGGGCTCATTCCTACGTGGAAGAAAGGAACCTGAATGGGAAAGTACGTTGCATAAACTCTCTAAAATTCCTGAATCAAAAATCAATCGAGTTCTCAAGATAAGCTTCGATGGATTGGACGAGAATGAGAGGGAGATTTTCCTTGATATTGCTTGTTTCTTTAAGGGGAAAAGTATAATAGACATCAAGGAAGTTCTTGATAGCTGTGATTTCAACACAACCATAGGAATAGAAATTCTCATTGAGAGGTCCTTGATAAAAAAAAATGAGTGGGGTTACTTGCAAATGCATGATTTGATTCAGTTGATGGGTCAAGATATTGTTAAACAAGAATGTCGCGATGATCCTGGGAAACGCAGCAGATTATGGCTTTTGGAAGATGTTGAGGACATTTTTTGTTATAATACGGTAAAAGTTGTTTATGTCAGTTTTGCTACATTTCAGTTTACATTACTCTAATTCGGACAGTATAATGTAAATCTTAACTGGAAATTTTGTCTGACAAATGAATTTGCTCTGTTATGGATAGGGGACGGATGTTGTAAAGGCCATGGTATTGCGCTTGGCCCCACCAGAAGTGATAATCACCAGTCCCGATGCTTTCACAAATATGAAAAGGTTGAGAATACTCACTTTGCATGGAGGGCGTATCTCTTCACAAGCTCAAGTACGTCTCCCTAACGAGCTAAGATGGCTTGAATGGCCCAATGCCCCAAATCTAGAATTTGGCTCTGGTCTAAATAAACTCATGAGACTCGATGTCCCAAAAAGTCATATCAAGCAATTGGGGGGCAACTCTCAAGTAAGCCCTTGTGATGATTAGCTTTTCCTTTTTATAGCTATAAAAAATATTTGCAGAGCTTAATGACTGCACTAGTATGTTTTTGCAGAATTTTAGAAAGCTGAAGTCCATCAATCTCTATGAATGCAAGTCCTTGGTTAGTATTCCTGATCTGTCATCGGCTCCAAATATGGAGAAATTGATTCTTAATGGGTGTGAGAGCTTGGTGGAGGTTCACCCATCCGTTGGAAATCTTGTCAAGCTAGAAGTTTTGTTGCTAGAATCGTGCTCTAATGTTAGTAATTTTCCTAACACACTGAGGAATAAATCTCTTAAACTCCTTCATCTCTCCGGTTGCTCTAAACTTGAGAAGTTCCCAGATATTGATGGAAAGATGGAACATCTGGAAGAAGTTTATCTAAATAGGACAGCTATTAAAGAACTCCCTGCATCAATTCAAAATCTTGTCTCTTGAGTGAGTTGGATTTAGCATTTTGCAAAGACCTTGTGAGGCTTCCATCGCACATTTATAAGTTGAAAAATCTCAAGTATTTGAATCTTGACGGCTGCTCGAATTTAATCACGTTTCCAAAAAACATGGAGGATTCAATTGATCCTGATGGCCTTCTGGGATTCCGAAGACTATACTACCTAAAACTTAGGGGCTGCAATCTATCAGAAGTAGAGTTCCTTGAGAGTTCTTCCAGTTTTCCTATATTGCAGGACCTAGACCTTTCATATAACAAGTTTACTCATTTGCCGACATGCATCAACAAGTACTATCGTTTGAGCACATTGGATGTTGAGGGATGCAAGCTACTACAAGAGATTCCTCAGCTTCCACCAAATATTTTTACACTATCAGCACGTTGTTGCAAATCCCTGCAAAAACTCCCAGATTTGGGGTGGGATTCGGGTGACTTGACTTCATGTTGTGAATTATTCCGCGAAGGAGTCAATATGGATGATGTGGCTAATTTCTCATTACTCGAGGTCTCTCTCTCTCTCTCTCTCTATCTCTCTCTATATATATATGTATATACTACTTAAATGCTTGATATGCGTACTAAATGCTTCCGTGTGACAGAAACAACCAAAAAGATGGAAGATAAAGCCTCTGTGTGACAGATAGCTTGACGTTATTATAATGGAAGCGAGATGCCTGAATGGATTATTCCCTGTGAAGAGGATTTCATATCTTTCATGGTTCCCCGGACTTGTATGATAAGCTCAAAGGACTAGCATTCTGTGTTGTTCTTAGCCCGGAGGAAGGAAAAGTGGTCAGCGTTTTTTGTTATTTAACAGTTAATGGCCAAGAAGGGATGTCTCGGTTTAAAAATCTTGGGTCAATAGAATCTGACCATGTGTGGCTTTTTTATGAACACTGTTTTTGGCTTTCAAGGAAGGAGTTTTTGCAAAATGATTGGAGCCATTTCCAACTTTGCTTTGGAGCAGAAAAAGGAAGCATAAAGAAGTGTGGATTCCTTTAATGTGCGAGCAAAAGGAGGATGATCTGAGGGTGATGTTCCCAGCACCATCGAGGAATGGAAACAAAGTGAAGTTTTTGGGAAGACTCGAAGAAGATAATTCAATAGAACCTGAGGAAGAAACTCCAATTGAAACAGATGCAGAGGAAAGCTCATCACCTTTAACAAAGAAGATAAGACGGTCTTAACTACGGTGAGACTTTGGGTTCCAATGTCTTTGCTTTTCCCTTTTCTGGGCCTCCACTAGAGATTTGCAAGTGTCTGCTCCTTCAATTAGAATTCAAGATCATTATAAAACAGAGGTTTTGCACCATGCTACTGACATGATTGAGGAACATTTTTTTTTTTTTGTTTTTGCCTCTGTTTCTTTATGATTTGTGATGCAGAGTGCATTAACCCAAAAATTAAGAGGATGCTGGTTAAAATGGCCATGATCTTCTAAATTGCTCCATGTAATTTATCACACAAGCCTCTGTTGCCTCTCTTAATCCCATTAATGATGCCGAAACTTCATACTTCAAAATTCTAAGATAGTAAGTTTTGCTCAATCTAGTATAATCTATATCTTTAGGAAAGTGTTGTTCGAATTGTCTCAAAGATCAAAAGGTCTATAGAGGAAAAATTAGTCGATTCCTTTGTTTTTTACTCCGCAGATTGCATTGGATGGGTACAAAGGGAGAGCGTTGGCTTTGAGACTTTGCATTTTAGCAAAGGAGATTGACTTCAAGGATATTCATGAAAAGCAAACGGTATTTGTCAAACGCCTTCTAAAATAAGTATTGCAAAGCAATTTTTAGAATGAGAAAAAAAATCAATTAAAAAGGGAGAATGAAGGAACTTGTAGGTACATATGAAAGCACAAGCAGGTTGCACAACGGTAGGACTAGTGCCGACCTTGTGCGACCCTAGGCTATACCCCATTGAGGTCAACCAAACCTTGGAGACGCGACACCAGTGTCGCTTGACCCTAGGCAACGCGACACTAAATACCAATGTCCCATGACCTCAGGTGGCGGAATGTCAGAGCCCCACGACTAGGCAACGCAATACTCAACCCTTGACAAGCTAAATCTGGCATCAAGCAACCCTCGCAAAGCTTCTTGGAATCATGCAACCCTCGACGAAGCTTTGCAGCTGTCCATCAACCCTCGGCCTCCTTCATGAAGCCTCCTAGCCATCACCAACGATGGCTTTCTCTCTCCTAACCAAGATTGAGGGGTAAAAAATTATTACAAATATATTAATGATGGTAAGATTGTAAGAAAAAATATTTCATTAGACTTCCAGACTTGCATTTGGAGAATACTAAGGTGGAGCTTCAAGTATTTCAAAGTAGAACTTTTCGCTAAAAAGTCTTTGAATTGTGTTACCAAATTTCAAAACTTATATTAAGAGCTTTTGAAAGTCCAAAATAGCTTAATTCAAAATGACGGAGCACTCAATTTTTTAAAGGCCAAATTGGATGGGACTGTAAATGGAGGGTAAAATTGGAATAGTGTACCACTCTCGGCGTCCTTGTGAGTCAAAAAAATATTTTGATAAATTATTTAAGGGTGTTAATTTAAGATTTCATGTGATGTTAATCCAAATAATATCTATGTATTATTATTTTTTTCTTTTTTACCTTTTGAAGAGTTGAGTCTAATTCATTTGGCAAGTGAAATGCTAAGTAACATTTTAATAATTTCCACTGAGAATGTTCGTAAGTTAAGTTGATACTAGGATTACCCTTATATTCTTCATCGGCTTACGCTTAAGTTCATTCTCTTTCTCACTTTCTACCACTAGTCACCCTTCATTTAAGTCTAGTTGGCCCGATATAGTCTATTTGAAATGCAAAATTCAATAAAGTAGGTCGTTGCCCATCACTTTTTGAAGCCAAATAAAAGATTACTACAATCTCCAAAAAGGTAACCCAATCCAATCACATTGTTAGAGAATACAAGATATCAAATGCTCATTACTAAAATATTAATCACAATCATTAAGGTTCAAAATCATGTACACCGGTAATATCTTTTTTCGATGTTTCGTTCATTGGATCGTAATACGTATTCACCTCAAATTAAATCTACCACCCAAGATCAAATACCAAAATAATAGCATCACCCTCTCCTCCTTCTCCTTCTTTTCTCTCTCTCTCTAGATAAAAAGATGGAGAAGAGCTATCAACACTAGCCACCCTTTTTGAAATGTACCAACCCATTAAGAGTGTATATTTCATTTCACATCTTATTATAATTGGAGAAACACTATCTATGGAAAATAATTGATACTCCTAGAGCAATATGCCGATTATATTTAGACATCGAGTCATCCCGCATTATGAACCTTTCCTAATTGTTGTGATTCATATTGTATATTAACAATGTTCGAGAGCAAAATCAAATGGATGACTCCAACCTTTGCAAAATATGCAACCTAAAAAGTCAACAAGCACGAAGTGATGGTAGGCAACTACTCGGGCAAAATCTTGGGCTGACCAGAATTGAAACAGTCTCGAGTCAACTCCACCGAATGGGCAACCAAGACTAAAATGATGGGCCGATTCTCTTGCTGATCCTCTAGCCAGACTGAAGAATGGGCCATCTTCATACCTCATATCTAAAATAAATCAACATTGGGTTATCGACCTTATCAAGATTAGAGATCATATCATCAATAATCATAAAATTCGACCCCCAACTCCTCTCAATTAAAGATAATGCGATAGCTACTTACTACTGGAACCGATGTTAGGAGATCACTTGACCAATTGAGAGCCGTCGAATTCAACATTTGAATTAAAAACCACAAACAGCGAAAAAAAAAAATCCTTTTCACAACACTTTCTAAAGTCTATTTGAGGAAACTATGAGAAAATGATATCTGACTACTGCTGAAAAACCTCTTTGAAATTTATTGTTGGGAAATATCTTGGCCAAAAAAATCCTTCTTATATTAATTAATCTCCATTTACTTGTAAATTTTTAATTGAAGAAAAATGTCAAAAGTAGAGTGATCTTGATCTCAAATCTTGCATGAGCGATAGCCACATGGACGACTTCAAGCATCCTCAATTATGTCAGGATGGACCAAGATTATGCATTCTCTAGTAGTTAACTTTAGTATGTTAAAATGCCTTTTTATCTACAGGGTTTTCATATATATGCATTCTCTATCAGTCACTGTTTTTTTGTTTTTGGGTTAGACATTTTAACATGCTCACAGAGTCAAGTTCTAAACCAGTTTTTTTTTTTTTTTTTTTTTGGCACTCCTCATTCGTTAATTCCACATGTCATTATCACATTAGCTTTACACGCTAAGAAGCTTATTACAGAATTACCACATCACTTGTCTACGCAATTTATACGAGCCCTCCCTATGGATTGCAGCCAACAAAAAAATATATAATTTACTCCTTCAAGTGAATGATTACAAAATACCAATTGCTAAAATTAAAATGTCGAAGTTTGCTATACGCATCTTAATTTTTTAAATAATGAGTGATTGACTTACCTTTTATAAAATGAAAGTGATGCATTGGTACATGTAAAAGAAAAAAGGTTTAAGCCAACTACAAAAGTGAGATGAAAAAGAATATCAAAATAAAATATTGTTCAAGTTTTTCTTTTTAGTTTAAAGTCCAAGTCTAGGTGGCAAGTATGCAAAGATTGATAGGGTTTCATTCTTTTAAACCCATAGTCCAAGAGGTACTTTGAGTAGTTAAATGATCAATTCATACAATCAATTTAGTGTTTAGTGTTTAGTTAAGTCACCGATTACAAAAACTCTAAGGGGTCATAACCATTATTGGCTTATTGATGAAGTCTTGTTGCTCATGGATAAGATAATTAGTATACATTAGTAAGATTTGGTCAGGTGAAGATTTGTGATCACTAATGAAAAAAAAAATCATACCATGGAAATAATCTTATTTATTGTAAAAAAAAAAAAAAAATCCTCGATGGGGGAGATGGTTCGGTCGGCCCAACCTTCAACAGCGAGTGGCCAGCACATGTGAACAAATGGGTTGGAAAAAAGAAAAAAGAAAAAACTGCGAACAAAAGCTGCAGTGCAAATCCTACATGTTGTTGACTAAACTCGAGGAATGTAAAAAATGTACTGGATCCCACTTTTTTAACAACAATTTTACATCACGATTATGACGATTTGTGATATATATAGTATATTAAGACGTTTTTGTATTTAATTGCAATGACACATAATAATCTTATATAATATATTCGAAGTATCGTAGAAGTGCTCCTAACATATAAATTTATCATCGAAGGAAAATAAAAAAGTGACATTCACACTTTTTATATATGGCAACATGCCAATTGGAAAAAAAAGTTTTCCAATTTACAATAAAGACCAATTAGATAATGCACAAATATTCAGGTAAAACTTAAACACGAATGTTGCGCACAATATCAAGCTTAAACTTGCCCATACCCAATTGATAGTCTCAAGAGCCTATTCAGGCTTAACTTACTTTTTTGTCAATTATTTAATATAGTCAAATTGAGTGAAGTCAAATTTGAATGGTCCAATTTTCTTTTTCAAGTTGAGTTTGAACAAGAACTTTAATACGTGATTGAGTTCAAGTGAAGGTTCAAATATCGAGTATGTTGTAATAGCTCAACTCAATTTGGATTATGTCTCCACATTGAGGGCTAGACCTAGGACCCTAACACTTGGACTAGAGACACCAGCAAAACAAGTTATAGCATGGGCCGCCTAAGACCCTACCATAGACTTGGGACCTTGGCCCTGGACTTGAGTTGTGAATTATGGAACTATAACGTGCTATCATCAATTTGTATTTATATATCGCATAACAACTCCATATTACAAAATACTTGACGATGTTGTACAAAAAAGATCATTGAGTCTGCCACAACGCAAGATATTAATAGAGTACCGAGCAATAAGTACAGAAACAATCTCTCGCAACATATTTACTCTCAAAACTTACCAAGGGAAACTCTAAGGGTGCGTTTGTTTGTATTTATGTTCAAAAATTGTTTTTTTTTTTTTAAAATTCTGTTAAAAAATTGGGGGAACGAAATAAAAAAAACTATTTCTGTTAAGGGAACAATTTTTGACTAGAATAACGCGTTTGGTAAACTTGTTCTGGAAATAAAAAAAGAACCGAAACACGTTTGATAAATTTATGTTCTTTCTTTTTTTTTTTTTTAATATTTTTATTTTATATTTCCTTTTTTTCTTTCTTTTTTCTTTTTTTCTTCTTTTGGCTGGCGGCCTCGCCCAGCCACGGTGAGGCTTGCCGACCCCTGGCGAGGCCGACCTCGCCCAACCACCGGTCGCCTAGCGATGGCCCGGCGAGGCCGACCTAGCGGTGGTCCGACGACGCCGAGCCTCGCCGGATCTAGGCGAGCTCGAGCTCGCCCAGCCAAGGTGAGGCTGAGCCTCGCCAGGGGCCGGCGACACTCCGGCGAGGTTGCCGGCCAAAGAAAAAAGAAGAAGAAAAGAAGAAGAAAAAAAAGAGAAGAAAAAGATAGGGAGAAAATTTGTTCTTAAAAATTGTTCCGGAAACAAGAAACAAGTTTTTTTTTTTTTGATGACCCAGGAAACCCCGAAAGCCGACAACCGGCGAGAAGAACCTGGGGCTGACGCAAGTTGGCCACCACACTCACGCCAGCGGTTAAGTCACCAAGTAACGCCGCTGAGATTCGAACTTGGCACCTTTCGTGGGAGGCACAAAGCTCAATCAACGACACAACCGTAGTGGATGGTAGAAACAAGTTTTTTTTGTTTTTTGTTTCTATTCCAAATGTGTTCCCAGGAACAAAAAAAACAAATTTGGAACAAAAACGCAAATAAACGTGTTTCTGTTCTTTTTTTGTTCTCGGGAAAAAAAAAACAAAATTTTTGTTCATAAACAGAAAAAAAGAACACGACCATGCACGTCCTAAAACACTCTCAAGGTAGAACCACACGAACTCCATCTTCAGATCGATCTTCACTCCAAGCTTCAAGCCAAGTCAAACTCGTGCTCTGGTTTGGCCACAACCCATGACGTCAAAATGACATGTCCGATTACTCGATCTCTTCCTATAAATTTTCGATCGGAAAAAAATTCATTAGGTTATGTGAAAATGCGCACTATGGTTTTCGGTTAGTGGCTTTGAAAGTGCCTTTCCCCGGTTCCCGTACAAAGAAGGAAAATAAAAAACGAACTCGCTGCTCTCCCTGATGGTGCGAGCGTCTTGGCTCACCGAGGGCACAAGTGTAATTGCACGAGTGCCTAGCTCAGTCGACTCAGGATTTCGGCCTCTCGAGTCGGCCCCATCCCCCGAGACGAATCACGGCCGTCGATCATACCCGGCCCGTGTGTCGCACACAGTGACCCGACACACGTGCGGAGTCTCATTTTACGTGCTTTCCCTCCCACCAGCCAACGACCCATCCCTCTCTCTGTTGGTTGCGGAGAGAGCAGAGTGATTTATAATGCTTCAGAGCGGTTTTCTGGCTCTTATCTCAAATAAGCATGTCTGATTCGGCTACCGATATAACTAATTATTCTCATATAAGATGATTTTTAGAATAAAATGATTATTATTTGCGCCCTTACTCAATTCCCACGTGATATTGACTGAATCGGTGCATCTCGTTTTATTCTACGGCCAATCTCGATTGAACCGGCGGTTTTTTACAAACGTCAAGTGGGTCCCGCTTCTTTGCTTCCCGCATTTTGCCAGCATAATCTCTGTCCCTCTCTCTCCACTCTCTCCTCGCCGCCAGTCCTCGAAGCGCTCCATCATCATCGTCGCCGGCGCTTGCTTCGCCATCCCCGCGATCTCCTCCGCCTCGCGGCTTATCGGAATCACCTTGGGCTATTCTTGCCATTTTAACCTTTTTTAATGTCGCGAATAAGCAAACGGAAGCATGGGAAATAGCCCAAAACCCAGGAAGGAAACGCCCCTGAGAATGTCTGCCTCCTGCACAGCATCTTCAATCTTCCCTCAGAATCTGCTCTATCCAGTAAGTTCCTCCTTTTTCTTCTGTTTTCCCTCGATTCCTTCATGCCCTTATACGAATTATACTCCTTCGGATTGAGATTGAAGAATTCGGGCGCTGTCCCCTGTTCAGAATCTGAGGTGGAACAAAAGGGTATTGGGTCTATGGAGAAACGGGCGGAGAGTCAATTTGCCAATTACAATTTCACATCTCGAATGGCTAGAGCTCGTATCATTTGTTCATCAAATGAAAATTTGGCAAGTCTGTGCAAGTTAAAAACTTAAAATCTAATAAGAAGTCATGTGAATATATTACTTCATATATTCACCCGATGCCAAGATTAAAAAAAGGAAAAGATGATCACGACATTGTCCCAAAAGCCAACATTTGTAATTTATCTTTTTTATTTATGGCAACACCAAACCCAACGACATTTTCTATGCCATATTGTCCCCAAGAGCCAACATTTACAATTTATTTTTTTATTTACGGCAACACCAAACCCAACAACATATTACCAAAAAAAAAAAAAAAAAAAAAAGAACACTTACTTTAGGAAGGAAACGAGGAACAAATTGAAAAAATAACGGACAGCTGTGGAGTTGCGAGGTGGGCCCCAGCTTACTAAAGTTTATCGCCACGAGAAAATCTCTCTCTAAAGTTTCTCTCTCCCGCCTTCCCGCTCCTTCTTGAATCTCATCTTCCCCATCCCTGGGCCATGGCCCCCACCATACGCTTATCTCGAATCTAATCTCCGTCCATTTCCAATTTTTTATTAAAAAGAAATTGAGCATAAATAAAAATAAAAAGGAAAATGACACCACGATCTCTGAAATTTAGCCCAACAAGTAACGTCGTCCCTGAACTTTCAATTTATTCAATATAATCCATAAAATTCATATCCAACCTAATTTTTAGACTATACAAAAATATTCAACACTGTCATTGAGTTTGAATTATTGAACCGGCGGTTTTTACAAACGTCAAGTGGGTCCTGCTTCTTTGCTTCCCGCATTTCGCCAGCATAATCTCTGTCCCTCTCTCTCCACTCTCTCCTCGTCGCGAGTCCTCGAAGCGCTCCATCATCATTGTTGCCGGCGCTTATCTCAAGATTTTGGACCTGGAACCTATCACGTCCTCTATTTTTCCGATCTGATTTGAGGGTTCACTCTAGAATCTATTTTATCTTTTTTTTTTTTCCATTTGTTTTATTTTTACTGCAAAATCATATGAGATTATGAGTAACGAAATGATTCAAAGTAAAAGATGAATAACAATAATCCTAATCTACCAAAAACAACAATCTGAATACGTAGTCAAGTATAATTATAAATGATAAAAAAGTTCAAATGTGTAATATAAAACATAAATTCCCCATTCATCCATAAAAGTTAAAGGAAAATGAAAGACTAGCAAGAAGTTTCAAAAAATGACAAAAAACGAAAGAGTGCTGAGGTTAAAATTTAGGAAAAAAAAATTAGAATTTAAGCTTTTTAACTTATAAAATAGATTCCAAAGCAAAGTGGAATCGATTGGTCTTTACTTGGAACCTATTCCTAGAACTATTTCAAGGAGAATCGATTCTCAAACCTATTTTTCCGAAAGTTCGGATCCAATTTCTAAGTAGAATCGGTTTAGTTGCACACCCCTAATAATAACATTAAGCATCTTCGTATAGTGTAGGAACTAACTTGAATATGTACTAAAATTTTAAGGATCATATTAAATAAATTAAAAGTTCAAGGATTGCATTATAAATTGAGTCAAAATTCAAAGACTATTTATGTCATTATCCAAAATTGATATCAATATCCATTTAAAATTTTAAAAGAGCAATTTGCTTTTAAGTTAGCAATTTTTTTAATATTATCAAAGCACTATTAATAACCCGAAAGTCCGCCACCACAGAAACATTATCGCTATCTCCCCCTATCTTAAAGTCTCAAAGCTCAAAAGGAAAAAAAAATATGAACAGCGCTCAGAGCTTCTCACTCGATAAACCCTCGCGGCAGCTTTCGTCTTCCGAGTCCTTGGCCGATTCATCATCGTTCCAGATTCGTCGGTCGATCACGTCGATCTCGCCCTCCAAACCCTGAGAGCGCTTGTTTCTTTGAAGCGAGCGAGAGAAGAGATCCTCGACTTCACTGCCGATCGGGGAAGGGCAACCCCGGGTCAGAGGCCGCCCAGCATCTCCGAGAGCAAAGCCCACTCTGCTTCTGCTTTAAGCCCTTGATTTTCTTAGCAAGAATCTTTCTCTCTCTCTGTTCCGAAGCTTGGCATTCTAGAGAAGCACATATACCATCAGCTATTCTAATGGCTGCTTCTTCGAATATGAAAAGGCATTACCATGTGTTCCTCAGTTTCAGAGGGACAGATGTCCGCCAAGGCTTCCTCAGTCATCTCTACGCGGCTCTGGACCAGAAAGGAATATATACTTTTGTGGATAGCGAGGAGCTTAGGAAAGGAGAGGAAATATCGTTGGCGCTCATCAGGGCGATTGAGGAATCGCACGTTGCGATCATCGTTTTCTCTGAGCACTACGCTTCCTCACGGTGGTGTTTGGAAGAGCTCTTGAAAATCATGGAGTGCAAGGAGAAAAATGGCCTGAAGGTGTTCCCTGTGTTTTACAGAGTGGAACCCAGAGAAGTGAGAGAGGGGAGAGACAGTTATAAGAGAGCTATGGATAACCATGAGTCCAAGTTGGGGAAGGATTCAGAGAAAGTGAAGAGATGGAAGAAGGCTCTCTCTAAAGCCGGTAGCTTGTCTGGGTGGGAGTTGAATGACAGGTACGCACAAATGTGACAATGGTGTTTTGTGATTGTTAGCTCGTGATTGTCTGTTAGATATCAGATCATATGCACTTTTTTGGATCTTCGAATTGAAGATACAAAGTGGAGATAAATTAGACAGTAGACACATGATCAAATAACCAAAGCTCGTAGATTCTTTGAATTGATTCTTGCTGTGTGGATAATGAGAAATTTATCAAACATAAATAGTGCGATTCATAGTGCCTTAGTCATTATTGTCTTCAGATTCAAGTTCTTTGTAATTTTCCTCGCGTACATGTTGGCGCAGGTTCACCCACTTTTCATCTTATTATTTACTATTCTTCTTAAGAAATTTTCCTTATCACGTCAGAGGTTGAATTCCTGCTATGGCTTTGAAATGCTAAAACGGGTTTTTCTTCCTTTTGAGTGCTTATTAGAGATGAAGCAGATCTCATACAATGCATCGTGAAGGAATTATCGATTCGTCTCAACCAAACACCCTTACATGTCGCTAAGTATCCGGTTGGAATAGATTCCCGAGTTCAAAAACTGATATGTTTGTCACAGAAAGAGTTGGCTGATGATGATGTTCTGATGATAGGTCTATGGGGACCTGGAGGCATAGGGAAGACAGCAATTGCCAAGGCCCTATATAATGCTATGATGAGACAATTTCAGGTTTGTAGTTTTTTGGAGCAAGTTAGAGAAAAATCACACCAAAGCGGTGGTCTTGTTTCTTTACAAAAGGATCTTCTATCTGAGATCCTGGTTCATCCTTTAACGGTCTACAGTGTCGCTGGAGGAATTAGTTTGATACAAGAAAGACTATGTTGCAAGAAGGTTCTCCTGGTTCTTGATGATGTTGACCATATGAATCAACTGAATGCATTAGCTGGAAAAGGCTATTGGTTTGGAAAAGGAAGTATAATCATTGTTACAACAAGAAATAAACAATTGCTGACTTCTCATGGCATAAATCGTGTGCATAGAATTCAAACTTTAGGATGTTGTGAAGCACGAGACCTTTTTTGTCTGCATGCTTTCCCAGATAGCGAGAGTGTTGAAATAGGAGTGGATCTCATAGATAGAGCACTGCGTTATTGTGACGGCCTTCCGTTAGCCCTCGAAGTCTTGGGCTCATTCTTATGTGGAAGAAACGAAGCTGCATGGGAAAGTGCATTGCATAAACTTTCCAAAAGTCCTGACCAAATTATTAATCAAGTTCTCAAGACAAGCTTTGATGGATTGGAGAACAATGAGAGGGAGATTTTCCTCGATATTGCTTGTTTCTTTAAGGGAAAGGGAGTAGAATACATCAAGGAAGTTCTTGATGACTCTGGTTTTAACACAACCATAGGAATAGAAATTCTCATCGAGAGGTCCTTGATAAAAAATGAGTATGGAACCCTGCAAATGCATGATTTGATTCAGTTGATGGGTAAGGATATTGTTAATGAGGAATGGCCCGATGATCCTGGGAAACGCAGCAGATTATGGCTTTTCGAAGATGTTGAGGAAGTTCTCTATGAAGATACAGTAAAAGTTGTTCATGTCCATTTTGCAACATCTCAGTTTTTTACTTTGCTCTGATTTGGATTGTAATATGTAAATTTCGATCGAAAATTTTGTCTGACGATTGGATTTGCTCTGTTATGGATAGGTAATGGATGCAGTAAAGGCCATAGTATTGAACTTGGCCACACCAAAAGAGATGACCATTAGTCCTTGTGCTTTCAAAAAAATGAAAAGGTTGAGAATGCTCATCTTGCACAAAGTGCATATCTCTTCACAAGGTCCTGTACGCCTCCCTAATGCGCTCAGATGGCTTGAATGGCCCAATGCCCTGCATCTAGAATTTGGCCCTGGTCCAAAGAAACTGGCAAGACTCCGTTTTCAGAACAGTCATATCAAACAATTAGTAGGCAACTGTCAGGTGAGCCCTTATGATGATCAGCTTTCCCTTTTCAAAGCTATGAAAATATTTCAGAGCTTAATGACTGCACCAGTATGTTTTTGCAGAATTTTATATGTTTGAAGTCCATCGAGTTCCGGGATTGCAAGTCCCTGGCTAGTATTCCTGACATTTCATCGGCTCCACTTCTGGAGAGCTTAGATCTTTTCAGTTGCAAAAGCTTGGTAGAGGTTCACCAATCCGTTGGAGATCTTGACAAGTTGAAACATTTGAATATATCAAGTTGCTCCAATCTTCGGATCTTTCCAAACACACTCAAGACAAAGTCTCTTCAATGGCTTGATTTCTCTGGTTGCTCTAAACTTGAGAAATGCCCTGATATTCTGGAAAAGATGGAACACCTAATATATTTTTTTCTAAAAGGGACGGCTATTAAAGAACTCCCTGCATCAATTGAAAATCTTGTCTCTATAGAGCAGATAGATTTAGGTTGTTGCAATAACCTCACAAGGCTTCCGTCGAGCATTCATAAGTTGAAAAATCTCAAGTCTCTGGTAGTTAGCTACTGCTCAAATTTTGTCATGTTTCCAAAGAACTTGGAGGATTCAATTGATCCTGATGACGATTTGGGATTCCCAAGTTTAAGGTGGCTAGACCTCTCTCACTGCAATCTATCAAAAGCAGAGTTTCTTGAGAATGCTTCCAGTTGTCCTATATTGACGTGCCTAAATCTTACAAATAACAAATTTACTCATCTTCCTACATGCATCAACAAGTATGATTATTGGAAAGACTTGTTTGTTTATAGCTACAAGCAAAGCAAAGGGGTCAGTGTGGCTGATGCGTCATCACCCAAGGTCTCTCTCTCTCTCTCTCTCTCTCTCTCTCTCTCTCTCTCTCTCTCTCTCTCTCTCATTTTGAATGTTTGATACGTGTACATCTGTATGACAGGAAGTTGAGATTCTTGTAAATGGAAGAGAGATGCCTGAATGGATTCTCCATTGTAAAGAGGACACCATATCTTTCATGGTTCCCCCAGACTTATGTGACAAGATCTTGGGACTAGCAATCTGTGTTATTCTTCGCCAGAATAAGAAAGGCTCGTTCGACGATTCGTCCTGTTCATTTGACATCAGCTTGTTTGTAAATGGCATAAGATCGTATTACCGTTTGATATTTTTTGATCCATTGGAATCCGATCATGTGAGTCTTGTTTATTTCCCAAGCAACAGAAAGATAGAAGAGAAGCCTCTGCAAAACGGTTGGAGCCATATCCAAGTTTGTGTCAGGGCACTGGAAGGAACCATAAAGAAGCGTGGATTCCGTCTAATATGCGAGCAACAGGAGGATGATCTGAGGGTCTGTTTTCCAACACCATCGGCGGATGGAAACAGATTGGAGTTTCAAGGAAAGATACTCGAAGGAAGACAATTATCAACAGACACCGAGGAAGAAAATAGTCCACTGGAGCAGAACTCAACAAAGAAGATGAGACGGTCTTAGCAATGGCGAGAGTATGGGTTGAACTCGCACCACCTGTTGAGGTAGCGATTCTTGAGGATGCGAACCGGTGATCTTGATTTCAATGCCTCTTGCTTTTCCCTTTTTTTCTCGTCTCTACTAAAATTTTGCAATTGTCTGCTCCTTCAATTAGTCGCATAGTGCTACTGACATGGTTGAGGAACTTTTCATTTCCCTCTCGATCTCTATGATCTGTGATGCAAGAGTGCACCAATCCAATATCAAGTGGAATGCTTGCTGAATGGCCATTGTCTTCCAAATTCAGTGAGATATATCACATAGAACTCTTGTCACCTCTCTTAATCCAATTAATGATGTCGATGCTTCATATCCTAGAATTCTTAGATGGTAAAGCTTTGCTTCTTGAGGAAAGTGTTGATCTAATTGTCTCAAAAATCGAAAGGTCTACACGGGAATGATTAGTTGATTCCTTTGTTGTTCCTAGGCAGATTGCGTTGGATAGATACCAAGGGAGAGATCTAGCTTCTGAGGCTTTGCGGATAAGCAAAGGGTACTGACTTAAAAGATTTTCATGAAAAGCGAATGGTGTTTAACAAACGCATTGTAAAATATTTATTACAGAACAATTTTTAGTATAGAGAAAAAAAAATAGAGAAGGAATTTGCAGTTGTATATGAAAGCACAAGCGGGGGCGACACAACAGTTGGACTGGTGCTGACATTGTGCAACCCTAGGCAAGGCACCTCTAAAGTTGAGCAAACCGGCGATGCGACACTGAGGTACACTGAAACTAAGCAACACAACACTAGTGTCACGCAACCCCAAGTAATAGAACGCCGGGGCCACACTACTAGGCAATGCGACGCTTGACCCTTGGCAAGCTAAAACTGACATCAAGCAACCCTCGCAAAGCTCCTCAATGTCACGTGACCCTCGACAAAGCTTTGCTGATGTCTTTCAACCCTCGGCAAAGCTGCACCTACATCCCTCGGTCCCTCTTCTAAGCTTCCCGGCCATGATCAAACACATCTTTGTCTCTCTTATCCAAGGTTGAGGGGTAAAATATGATTGCAAATGTATTAGTGATGGTAAGATTGGAAGAAAAAAACTTCATTAAACCCCTAAACTTGCATTTCAAGAATGCTAGAGCCCATACTCGGAGGCTTACCTTGAACTTTGAGCATTTTCAAAGCAAAACTTTGGATCAAAATCTTTGAAATTGTGTTATCAAACATCAAATCCTTGGCTCAAGGCCCCTTGAAGGTCCAAAATAGCTTAATTCAAGATGACTGAGCACTCAAATTTTTAATGGCCAAATTGGACGGGATTGAAACAAAGGATAAAATTGAAATACCGGTACCAATTAAGGGGTTTTTATGAGTCCGATTTTTTTTTTTGAAGTAAATATGTTTGAGTAGTACCGATTGAAGATATTTTGTTATATTAATCCTAGTAACATATATGTATTATTTCCTTTCTTTTTCTCCTTTTGAAGAGTCAAGTCCCATTTCATTGGGCAAGTGAAATGCCAAGTGGCATTTTGATAATTTCCTCCCAGAATCTTGGTAAGTCAAGTTCCTACTAGTATTGCCTTTGTATTCTTCATTGGCTTTCACTAAAGTTCATTCTCCTTATACTTTCCCTCCCATCAGTTGCCCTTCGTTTTAGTCTTGGTGGTCCCAAGTTGTCCATTCTTAAATGCAGAATTCAATAAAGTAGAAATGATATCGCCAATCACTTTCTAAAGGCAAGAACTGGTAAGAATAGACGATTACTGTAGTCTCCGCACAAGCAACATAATCACATCACGAGTGAATATGAGATGTCAAATGCTCATTACTATACTATCACTTACAATCATTAAGGATCTGAGATTATACACACTAGTGATGTCTTATGTCTTTTTTGAATATCTAATTTTTGAATTGTAACACGTGTTCATCTCACATATATTTACCACAAATGATCAAATTTCAAAATCATGGCATCACCATCTTCTTTCCTCCCCCTCCTCCCCCTCCTCTTTCCCTCCCTTTCTCTCTCTCTAACACAAGTACAAGCACGAAATAATTTATACTTCCCAAAGAATAGGAAAGAACTACCAACGCTAGTGGCTCTTTTTTAGGTGTAACCCCATAAAAGAGGATGTACTTAATAAACATCGACTCTTTTCGAATCTTATTTTATGGGAGCAACACCGCTGAGAGAAAATAATTAATAAAAACCGAAGTAACATAAAGATTTTATTTAGACATCCAATCATTCCGTTTTTTATGAGCCTTTCCTAATTCTTGTAACTTATTTTGAATTAACAACGTTCAAGAACAAATTCAAAAGGATGAGCAATGTTGGGCAAACTACTCGAGCAAAATCTTGGGCCGACTAGAATTGAAACAGTCTCAGGTCAACGCCACCAAATGGGCAACCAAGACTGAAATGATGGCCTGATCCTCTAGCAAGACTGGAGAATGGGCCATCTTCACTCCTCAAATCTAAAATAAATTGACATTTGGTTATCCACCTTACCAAGATTAGAGATCATAATTCAACAAAAAATTCAACCCCCAACTCCTCTTAAATAAAAATAATGGGATAGTTACTTACTAGTGGAATCAATGTTAGGACATCACTTGACCAATTGAGAGTTGTGGCATTCAACATTTGAATGAAAAACCACAAACAACAACAACAACAAAAAAAAATCCCTTTTTCACAACACTTTCAAAGCAATACTAAACTTTATTTGAGGAAACTATTAGAACTTGGCACCCAACTATTGCTGAAAAACCTATTTGAAATTAATTGTTGGGAAATATCTTGGCCAAAAAAATCTTCTTAAATTAATTAACTTCTATCTACTAGTAAATTTTAATTGAAGAAAAATGTCAAAAGTGGAGAGATAATGATCTCGAATCTTACATCAATGATAGCGACATCAACGACTTCAAGCATCCTCAATTATGTCAGGATGGATGAGGCCTTGTTCTAGAAATGATTTATTGAAAATGTTTGTCATTCTATAAATATTATCAAGGGGTCCAAAAGATCTAAAAAGTAGGGGAAAATGAAAATGAAGAAAGGGATTGTGTATTTTTCACCTTTGATATTTGCAATTAGCTCCTATATTTTTAGTTTTTTAGTGTATAGTCCTCTTGGTTTTTTTTTTCATTGGTGACAATATGATTTTTTCATTAGATTTAACAAGCTCGATGCTCAAAATTTTGTTCCAAAACTGATCTTCAATAAGCGTAGGCAAATCTTTGCGACAATATGACTAAGTAGCATCGATAATACCTACCGGAAATGAGTGGATGCAGGGATAAATTGGCCAGAGTTAGAAAGAAAGCAAGATCAAGTGGTGATAGGAATATCCAAATGTTATCATTTCTTTTACCTAAAAGATATTTTTATTTTCTTCTTTGATTTTGTGTTAGTAATTTAATGGTCAAATTTCATGTGTAATTGACTTTTCTTTTCTCCTTTCTTATCCAATCAGTGTTCTCTCCGTGGCCGTTGAATTCAGTTTATTGTAAAAAAAAAAGTGGCACTTGATTTCAGCTGCCGTTTCTGGAAATTTTTTTTGAAGAAAATGATAAAATCGTCCGCCACGAGCCGTCCGATTGTGTATATTTACAAGTGTAACCTTGGCTATCCTGGAAAAGAGGGGATGTCGGAATTTTCTTAATTTTTGGTGTCCATCGTCTCTCAACTTTCCGAACTCCTTAACCTGTTGCATGCCATTCAGGTTTTATAATTTAGTTTTCTAATATTAGTTAATGTACAAAAAATGTTAACCCGTGGCGTTCTTTCTTCCTATTTGGTGAGGTTAAAAAAATCTCATGCAAAATAGAGTTTACTAATGTACATTGGTAACTGACCAAAAAAAAAATAAAAATATGTACACTGGTAATTCATGGGTTTGTTATTCTATCACTATACTAAATCCAGCCACAAAATATAATTTATTTTAAGTTATTAATGTTTGCTCACTTCAAGTGATTTTACAATGTTTTATACCAAATGAAGTAACTTTAGTATGCTAAATGTCTCTTTATCTAGGTTTACACGGGCTTCATATACATGTTTTCTCTATCAGTATAATGCTTTTTGTTTTTGGGGTTGGACATTTTAACATAATCACAAAGTCAAGTTCGAAACCAGTTTTTTTTTGCCCTCCTCATATACACGTGTTCTGATAATATTTCCAGATGATGTCATTTGGATCTCACAGGATTCGGTTTTTTTGCCGGGTAAGTTCTGTGTGTGACAAAAAATAAGGTACGAATTATTCTCTCCATATTTATTTATTTAGAAATTTATTTACGATTATCCCTTGAAAATCAGATTCCTATTCAAATTTTTCGGAAACCGCTTATTGAAAAATCGTGCCTTTTCGGTTTCCCTTATTCAGTTTCCAAAAATTTGCTATTTATATTTTTACATCTTTTCCAAGAAGTAATCCTCATTCTCTTAAACCACTTTTCTTCCTCTTCGAAACCCTTATTCTTCGAAACGTCTCCTTCATCCTCTCAAAGATCGAAACTTTTTCTCTCAAAACATCCATGGCCCCAAAATCTGCCCAAGGAACAAAATCTAGACCCTCTGCTTCATGAAGATCTAGACATATAGCAGGAATGGCATCACGAGCGATGGGGAGCATCGAGCATTTTGAACTGTCAGATTCTTTCAACAATGTCGATGGTATTACAAGCGAGGCTCCTATAACCTCTAAGAATGATTCTTCGGCTAAGTGGAGAAAGTTGAAAGAGGCCATTGCATCGCTCCGAAGCCTAGGAAACAACAAAGAGATAATAACTACCCTCTTGGCTACAAAATGGGTTTGACAATGAGGAGGCTCTAGACTTAATGTTTGCAAATCCTATTCATATTATATCATATGTAGTAGTCGAAAGTGTCGTGACCCGACCTCACCACCACCCGGCCCTTCAGGAAAAAGAGGAATAGGGAAAGGTCGGATTTAGAGGTACTCAATCATGAAAGTTCCCTCAAAGTTCTCATTCACAAAAGCGTCATCACCTCACCTTTCGGACGAACCTCTTGTGAGTTTATTTAATCATGGTCGTGAGCTCTTTCAAGCTGTACCATGCATGATAGCGAAAGGTTTCTTGACCTTATGCTGACGTCACAGCACGTCTTGATCAACGATTTTCAGTTTGAAGGGAAACTGGAAGTAAAAGTAAGTTTGAGGGTATTTTACAATCATGATAGCCCTCTTAAGATGCACATCTATTAAAGATGGCATCACTTGATCTTTATTGACTTCATCATCTTGGTATGCTAAATCACGGCCGTGAACCTTTTCCAAAGGTCCATACCCCTCATGACAGGTTTAATTATACAATTTAGTTGTTTAAGACAACCTAGATATAGGATAGGAATCGCCATTAGCCTCATTTTTGGGGGTCGGCTAGAAAACACAATTGAGGGTCGGGAATGGTCTCTCGATTCCTATGCAATCAAATATCTAGGTTCGAGAACTTGGGTTATGCTAATATTTCTATTAACACCCTTTAAATACCTAACAATATGTCGTGTTACTTAAGGTGTCCATGCATTTTTATTTACTTTTTTGGGATCATTTTATCCTAAGCTAGACGATCATGCGTGGATGGTCATTTTTATGTCATTCTATTTTAAGAAGGATAAAAGAAAACAATCAATTAAATTGAGAATATGAAACAATAAGTAAACAATCAAAAAAAGTGGTAAACCTATCATGTATTCATAATAAGGATGGAAATAAAAAAGGAGTAAGCGAAAAGGAAATACCCACAATTCATTGGGTGTTTATACAAACAAGGGGAACCCGAAACATATGTCTAGGACAATAAATACAAAATAGTGATCATAATGGACATCGACCTTCCATCGTCTTCATCTTCGGGATTCTAATCTAAACCTAGTCTAAGAGTTATAGCTAGGTAAATACAATGTAAAGAAACGGCCATGCAAGTCAAAGCAATCATAAACATGATACAAAATATATAAAACAATATCAAACAATTCAACAAAATAAGATTTATCAAATAAGTTTGAGCCTCGGGTGGCCTTTGGAAACATGTGTAGGCCCCTCTAGTATACCTACTTGGTTCATTTTATGATTTAAAGCTATCATTGACCAATTGTATTTTCGCATGGCTAATAACGCTTATAAGTCCTAATTAAAGAATTCTTTGTGATCCTTGGGATTTTCCATTGGTATCATACATCGTCCTTAACATGCATCTAGAATTCACATACAGCCATGAATTAAACACACACACATTGTTGACACCTCTTTTTTTAACCAAAATAAAAAATAAAAATAAAAACAAAAACAAAACAAAACAAAACAAAACATTTAGGGGTCGGGTTGGGCCGGATTTGGCCTTGGCCCGGCCCTCCCCTCTTTCTTTTTCCTTTATCCCGTGCAGCCTAGCCTCCTGGTCTCCTTGGGCCTCAGCCGCGTCCAATGGTCTTCCTCCTCATGGCCATCCTCTGCACATGAGGGGGAAAAAGAAAAGCAGCAAGGGCATAAGGGAAGCGGGGAGGGTGGGACGCAGAAAGAGAGAGCTGGAGAAGAGAGAGATCTCGAGAAAGAAGAGAGCTCGAGGGAGAGAGAGAAAATTTTGGGGGGGAGAGGATGATGGCGGCCGAGGAGAGACGAGGCCTCACCACCTCAACCCGACGCCTCGTGGCCGCCGGAGCCCTCCTCCGCCGAGCACCACTATTCCGAGCCCTCTGCTTGAGCGACCACCAGCTACCCGCTTGAGTGCCGCCATTGCTGCCGTGCTCCCCTCTGCCCGAACTCGTGACGCCAGCAGCCCGAGCCGGTGCCAAGCCCCCTCATCGCGCAACCTGCAACACTTGCCGTCATTGCTGCTGGCCACCGCCACTCCTAGTCCCCTTGCCAACGACGCCGCTCGAGCTTGAAAACCACAGTGCCATCCTCGACGAAGAAGTCTCAATGCCGTTCCTGAGCGACCCACCACGAGATTCACCGGGCAGGGCCATTGTCGCCTTGCCGAGGCACGTCGTAGACCACTGCCGTGCTGTCGTCCCCGACGAAGCCCTCGTGCTGGCCTGTGACTCGCCTGCCACTCGCCCGATGTTGTCCGAGCCGCACCTCCGCCCTTCCCGCAATTGCCCATCGCCATACTATCACCTATCGTGTTGCCGCTGCCGTCCACACTACCACTGCTCACCGCATCGCCGCCGCCAAGTCACCGCCATCCCCAACCGTCCCTCGTCAACGCCGCGAAGGAGTAGGGGAGAGAAGAGGCAGAACCGGGTAGGGTTTGGTCTTTGAAGTAGGTTGGGCGCGGGTCGCAAAATGGGTAGGGTTTTTGAGCAATTCGGGCTGGGTTTGGGCTGTTTTTGCATGTGGGCTTTATTTTTAAAAAAATTTAGACCAGACTAGGCTTGCACACCAGGCCCAGCTCGGCAGGTTTTTGCCGACTTGGATCGTGTAGCCCGGTTCGGTTCGGGCTCGGGCCGTCTAGCTTGATCCGTCTAGGCTTGAGCCATCTTTTCAACAAATCGGGTCGGGCCCAACCCGAGAATTCAACCTAGGTTGTTTTAAATATATTATTATATTATAATATTATAAAAATTTTAAAAAAAAAAATTTCAAAAATTAAAAAATGTAGGGTTTGGTTGGAAATTGCCATGTTTTGCCTTTTTAGTATAATTAGGCCTTTATTTGCTTATACATTGATTATGTCACGGGTTTAATTTACATGTTCAATTATGTTGGCAATTGTTTAGTTGCATACGTTATTTTTGTTGCAATGAGGAGCTTGGTTGTTAATTGTCACTTTAGTGATTGCGTACTCGCATGATCACCTTACATGTTAGTGGATAGGTGTAAAATCAATCCAAACTGCCTGAAAAAAAAATCTTTTCTTTTAAAATGAACAAGATTAGGTGCGTAGGAAAAGGACACTAATTGATCAATTAATGTAATCAAGTCCCCGATCCTAGATTCTCGTATCATATATTTTTTTTTAATATAAACGGTTGCATAAATGAAGTGATGGTGAAAATCTCTCGTAACACTATGCCTTAATTTATTTTTAATTTATTTTTCCTTTTTTATATTATTTTCATTATTATTTCTTTTTTTCCCCTTTCACATTCTTTAATAAAATTTTATCAAATAGTAAATTATACTAACATACCTAAAATACCCTAAAACATATAGTAAATATAAATATTTAATTTATAGATTGAATGTTTGTTATAAGGAATTAAAGTTGAATATATAAATTAAAATAAGATTTTTATTATTTTATTTCTAATTTTTAGAATTCAAATATTATTTATATTGTAAAATTATTAAAAATAACTTTCCTCAAATGAACATTATCCATCTTTATCCCACCTCCCCCAGGTATGGGTTTGGGAGAGCCTAATAGGCGTGGCCACTCCTTTTTGCAAAATTCTTAAAAATAATCAAGGTATGGGTTTGGGCCTAATGATTAGGTCTATCTTTTAGTTTATACCCCTAAACCTATTCCCTCCCCGAGGGTAGGTCGCGACACACATGCCTTTTGGGCCTTATTTCTCAATCAATCAAACAAGATGAGTGAACCGTCAGCGGGTCATTTATTACCAAGGCGCACGCCAATCACAAACACAAGCATTTCTATCAAATGGCGTGATTATATGGTACATGTGACATCTCAAAAATGGATTCAAAATCATTAAAAAGATTTTTGAGACAATGTAATGTCTCGGTTATGAAATGCATTTAATTATCAAACCTACATGGGGTTTGCATAAATGTACTCACAAATATCGTATTTTGAATACAGTCCAAACCGTGACTTTCACAATGTCAAATCAAAACTTGAAAAGATTTGAAAATATTTTGGACTAAGGAATATCTAGGCTATGAAACACATTTAATTGCCAAGACTAACCCGAGACTTGCATAAATGCACTCACAAGGGTCATAGAAATTTAAAACACACTCCAAACCATGATTTTTCCTAAGTCAAATCGATTGTTGAAAGAATTTCTAAAATGTTGCTTTTTGAATCATCACATGTACCAAAGCAATTTTGAGATACAATTTGAAAAGTCCATTCATTGAAAACCATTTTGACAACAACGATCATGGGATTTGCAACACATTTCATGAAGATGATATGCCCTAATATCATAGACAAACTAACCTAAAGATTAACTAAACAATCACAACAACAAATTCATATCAGAAAATTTCAAACCAAGCACAGCAAATCAACAAAATTGGAAAGTATCCATCGATAATCTAACTATAAGAAAATTTCCTAACATGCACAACATGATATAGAACAACTTTCATGAAGGAAGTTTTCCAAAAGAGCTAAGCATGATTTTGTAAAAATCAGAAAGCAAGTAACAATGCATCAAGAAGTTGTCAAAACAGCAGAACATTCAGTCATTACTACTAAGATTTAATCTACCAAATGAAGTCTAAAAATCACAAAATTTTCAAAAAAAAACATAGCAAACATGATAATTAAAAAAAAAAATATTAAGGGACCAAGTCCAGAATCCTTATAAAAAATGGTACAAAAATGGAAAAAGTCTATCTAAATAGGGGTAAAAACAAGTGTCTGAATTTGATCCTTTAGTCCAAATTCTAGCCTAGCTTAGAAAAATAGAAAATAGACCTAACGATAAGTAATTTGCAAGAAATCAACGATATTTGAAAGTTCTAGGTGTGCTTTACAACTTCCCAGAAGGGCCCGCTTCCAATCAAGGTCAACTTGGTATTCTAACATAAAGGTCTCTAAAAGCGTGCATATCAGCTTTTAAAAACCAGAATATAGACATGCATTATTGAACCTCAAAATCATTCATGTAATGCACAAATGACATGAAAAAATCATATACGACTTAGAATCAGATGTGACAAGCAATTTGGATAATCATCTACCCTTAAGTCGACATGCAAAAACATCATAAATTCAATGCCAATACAAGATTATTTAGGATTTATAATGTCATGCTTGAAAGTTTTTAAGTGTAATAGGCATTATTGTGACATGATTTTCACATGTGAAATGGTGTTCAACCATGATGAAACACATACGCACACAAAGCTTGCTATATGTAGTTCTAATATCAAGAAGGCGCTAACGTGAAATTTGGTCTCTAAGGGGCTACATGGTAATGTTTCTGCTCTTTTTTTTGTTCCAGGGAACAGAAAAAAAAAAAAAAAAAAAAAAGTGTTTATGTTAAGGGAACATTTTTTGACTAGAAAAATGCGTTTGGTAAATTTGTTCCAAGAATAAAAAATGAATAGAAACACGTTTGGTAAATTTTATTCTTTTTTTGTTTCTTTTAATTTTTTAATATTTTTATTTTATTTTACATTTTTATTTTTTTCTTCTTTCGGCCGGTCACCGACCTCCGACGACCAGCCGACGGGGCCGGCGACACTCGGCCTCGCCGGGGGCCGGCGACGCTCCGACAAGGTCGCCAACCCTCGACGGCCAATCGTCGGCCATGGCCGAGGTCGGCGACCGGCCAAAAAAAAAAAAGAAGAAGAAAAGAAGAAGAAAAGAGAAGAAGAAGTGTTTCTTCAAAATTGTTTTGGAACAAGAAGTTTTTTTGTTTTTTTTTTTTCGTTTCAATTTTGTTCGGGAACAAAAAAACAAAAAAATTGTTCAGAAACAGAAACAAGGAGTGTTTCCATGCAGGCCCTAAGAGACCCAATCAAGCATACAAAAGTACGCACATGATAAGGTTTCAATCCTATAACAAGAGCAGAGAGCATTCATAATTTTGATCACTTAAAGATATGCATAAATCCAACGAAAAACGTGTCATATAGAATGAAAGATGACAGACATTTTTTGTTAAGAACTCAAAAGCCAATTTTGATCACACGGATGATGACGAAAATGGCAAAACTGATGCTTGCTCTTAGCTTTCAAATTGCAGCAGGACCTATATGCGTTTAAACATGAAATCGATGTATCAAATGGCAATAAAATCATGCGAATCATGCATCGTTGTAACACATACGTCTTGTATATGAAGTTCAATGAAGATCCTAAGATTGAAAGTCTCATCTATATGCTTATTTTCATCAAAATGCAACTCGAAATGGTGCAGGGCAGCTTAACCTTGGCTTAGATCTAAGAGGTTTTGACCCATTAAAACACATTTGAAAATTCTGAAAAAAAAAAAAATAGCAGGACATTCTCAAGACTAAGAGGAACAAGTTTCATGAAGGAAACTTTGTCCAGAAATCATTACGGAAAGCAAGACAAGACACTAAGTCGGACCAAAAAAGAAAGTAAAAATATTAAAAATATTAAAAAAAAAAAAAAAATCTGCAGAAATCAAGCAGATTGTAACGTGCTTTTTGGGGGGTCAAACGTCCCCAATCAGGCTACACGACCTACCAATTTGAAGCTCGTGAAGTATATTTTCTATGTTTAGAAAGATGGCGAACTGTTCTCTCTTCTCTGTAAGAGTCCCTCTCTTCCTCGGAAGAGTTCCCTCTCTATTTATGGCGATAGTGTCTTCCAAACCCTAAATCTCCCAACCTAAATGAATCCTATTCCACCTGCCAATCAAAATCCCTCAACCTGAACCCAAACCACTAAACCCTACTTATCCATCTCTACAATGTAATCTCTCCTCTTGTAGCCACGGTCCTTCTACCATCCAATACATACAGCTTCTTGCGAGAATGGATGGATTCCGGTTCTTTCTGGGCAAAGAAATATTCGTGAAATAGAGACAGCATCGGTTTTAGAGCTCCCTTCATCCATGCTTCTTTAGCTCCACCACTCGGTATTAGTGGGTTTTGAACTATTTACTTTCCTGGGTACGTCTTGGAGGATGTCCTGAATTTGCACCTGTAAGGAAGAGTTAGCAATGGAGAATGAATCAGTTAAAGAGCGCAAGTTGGCTGCATTATGGAGAAGAATGGGGCAAATGTGGTCAGAGGATTTCGTAGCCAACATGTTTGAAGAAATTCCAGAGGATAAATAGAAAGCATGTAATCTCATACTGCTAGGGAAACTCTTTTCCAGGCCAAACGTAAACTTTCAGGCCTTCTTATCCACAATGAAGAAGGCTTGGAAGACTGAAAATGTAGTGTGTGAGGCAGTGCAATCGGGCCTGTTCTCGTTCACTTTTAGAGAGGAAGCTGACTTGAAAAGAGTCTTGGATACTAGCCCTTAGTGTTTCTCGGGGAACCTGCTCATTCTACAGAAACTACAACCAAAGGTACCTATCCACCGGCATGTCTTTACTCATTGTGCATTCTGGGTGCAAGTGCTGGGAATTCTGATAATTCGAATCACTGAAAAGACGACGCTGGAGGTGGCCGGGAAGATAGGAAATGTGGTGGAACTGAAAATAGACGGCAAAGATGGCAGCCCATGTAAGGTGGGAAGAGCGCGCGTGATGCTAGACTTATCACGCCCCCTATGGCCAGGAGCATTGGTGAATTTCGATGATGATCAAATATGGGTGGATTTTAAGTATGAGAGGCTTCCTTACTATTGCTATTCATGTGGCCGGATAGGCCATTATACCACAAGCTGTGAGGAAATCCCTTACAAGGAACCAAGGTCGAGGGAGGAAGTAGCTGGAAACTTTGGATATTGGCTGAAAGCGGAAGCTAAGGAAAATAGTCATTTATGGAAAATGTATTATGGGGAAGAGATACCTTGTGAGGAACAAGAAACAGTTGCGGAAACTCCACCGGTTAGTACCGTGGAGGTCCCGACCAATAATGAGAACTATGAGATGCAATTGGGATATCCTATAGAAGCTCAACCCTCAGAATTACTTAAGTTAAAAGGGAAAGGTATGGCCAATGAGTCCATGGTAGTGAAAGGCAAAAGAGACACAGGTTCTCTACTTCTTCTCTCAGATTCATCATGGGCAGAAACAGTGCTTAACAGCACAACTACAACACACAAAAAGAGTAAGAAGGGCCATATTCCCCCGGCGAGCAAGGAAATGAAGGGGGTCAAGAGTTATAATTTACAGGGGATGGATGCAAATGCGATTGATGAGACTCTACTTCTCGGAACACCTATCCAAGTGGATGCGGGAGCACATGAATGGGCTTTGGTGGCTAGCTCTAATAAGCCACCGGGGGATAAATGAAAGTATTGAGCTGGAACTGTCAAGGATTGGGATCTGCCCTGACGTTCCAGCATTTTAGAGCCTTTGTGGCTCTTGATAGACCCGACTTGGTGTTCCTTATGGAGACGAAGAATAGGAAAACAGTGGCGGACAGAGTTAGACAACAACTTTAGTTCAAGGAGTCGTTTATCATCGATCCAATTGGCATTGCAGGAGGACTAATAGCAATGTGGAATGAGGAAGTAAAGGTGGAGGTACAGGAGCACTCAAAGGAGCTGATTGATATCACTTGCAGGGACCCCACTTAGGTACCCTAATGAGAGTATCCTTTCTACATGCATCTACTGATTTCCAAAAGAGGACTTGTTTATGGCAGAAACTTCGAGCAATCCACCATATCAACTCCCTACCATGGATTTGTATGGGGGATTTCAATGAGGTTCTTAATTTATGGGAAAATGATGGAAGACGAGGGATGGATCATTATCAGATGGTGGCTTTTCGAGAAATGCCGAATGACTGTGCATTAATGGATTTTGAAAGCAAGGGTTGTGTCCATACATGGTCAAACAACAGAGTTGGGGAAAATCTGGTAAGAGAACAGTTAGATAGGGTGTAATGTAACGTAGAATGGAGAGTGGAGTTTCCAAATGCAGAGGTTGTTGCTTTGCCAGCATTAGGCTCTGACCATAGTCCTCTTATCCTCACTCTATATCTGAATATCTTACGAAGGAAAAAAAGAGTTCCGATTTGAGGCATATTGGTTAGAAGATCCAGAATGCAGGGATATTGTTAAAGGAGCATGGAATGATCACCATAACACATTAGGAGATGTTTATGACAAGCAAATAGCGCCTCAGTAAACGCCTTGTAAAATGCTTATTGCAAAGTATTTCATAAAATAAGAGAAAAATTGCCAAGTGATTGCAAATAAAAGCCCTGGCTTGGGGCACAACAATAGCACTGGTACTGACGTCTTGTGACCCTAAGGTGATGCTGCCAAGGTCGCACGAGCCCACCTAATGTGCTGGTGCCGCACAATTCTAGGTGGCGCAATGCAGAATCCGCATGAGTAGGCAACTTGATGCCCGACTCTCTCTAAGTTACATCTAGCATCGAGTGACCCTCGGCGAGTTAGATTTGGTGTGGAGTAACCCTCGGTAAAGTTTGCCGATGTCTGTCGACCCTTGGTGGAGTTGTGCCGGCATCCCTCAGCCTCCTCTGCGAAGCTTCCCAACCACAATCGACCACGACCTCTATCCAAGATTGAGAGGGGGGTAAAATAGGAATACTACTATATGAGTGATATCAAGATTGGAAAAACAAGATTATTAAACTTCTAAACATGCGTTTTGAAAATACCAGAGCCCAAAGCTGGAGTTCGTCTTGAGCCTTGGCAATTTTCAAAGCAAAACTTTACAAAAATTTGAAACTGCGTTACCCAACGCCAAAACTCTGGCTTAAAGACCTTTAAAGTCCAAAACCGCTTGTAACTACTCTCCTAAAGGCATTTAATTATCTTGGCTCGGTACGGGCAAAAGTGTAATTTTATAAGTGCTCACCCTGTCGGCCTAGTATTTGGACCTCCTAAGTCGGTCCCTCCCCCAACAAATACCACCGGATCATGCTCTGCCCGTCTCATCATGTACTTTCATTTCCCACCCATCGACCTGTCTCTCTGATTGGGCCCTATTGCATCTCCCCATTCCTGGGCACACTACAAAAACTCTCCAAAAAAAAAAAAAAAAAATTTGACTCTTAAATTATATGAAAATCTCCATTTTTTTTTGCCACTTTTTTTTTTTTTGTCAAACAAAACTTTATTAAATATCAAAGTACTTCGAACACCAAAGCTCACAATTGGGCATCAAAACAAAGCAGATCTTGAAGGGATTGAGGGGGATGAATTATCTAATTAGAAGGTAGAGTTTTTAGTCGATAAGCCTTTTAGTTCTAGTTCGCTATTCTATTGGACTCTCTTGGACAATGGGCTAAGTAGGTATGCTTGAATTGGCCCATAATCTTACGAGCTTCTGTAATAAGCATGTGTTTCCCACTTACATTGATTTAAGCCATTAACCATGTGAACTAAAGACTTGCAGTCGGATATGGTTTCTTCCTTCTTTGCTTCGAGGGAGAGAGAGAGAGATGTGAGCAGACCTAGGGTTTCGACTTGCATCGCAGACAACGCTGGTACCGATCTTGCCATTCCGTCCACCAAATTTCCGGACGCTTCTCGGATAACACAGGCAACGTTCACAACCCCAAGCGATGTGCCATCAAGGTCAACCAAATCCACACAATGCATCGTTTGTGTTGTGCGACCCCAAGTGATGCAACGCCGAGGCCACCCGCTAGGCAACAAGACACTTGAGCCTCAGCGAGCTAAAATTGGCATTGAGCGACCTTGACCAAGCTTCCCAGCATCGTGCAACTGTCGATGAGCTAGATCTAGCGTCGAGCAATTCTTGACGAAAGTTGTGGACTTATCTTGAGCTTTGAGTATTTTCAAAATAAAATGTACAAAAAAAATCTTTGAAATTGTGTTACCAAATGTCAAAACTTTGAATCAAGGGCATTTGGAGGCCCAAAAAGGTTAATTCAGACACTCAAAATTTTTAACGGCTAAATTAGATGGGATTGAAACGGAAGGTGAAATTGGAATATACTAAAATTGCCTTTATATTCTTCATCAGCTTACATTAAAATTCAATGATATAGAAATGGCATTGCCTATTTCTAAATCCGACATCCTAAGCTAAATATGAGATTACTTTAGTCTCCACACAGGTGACCTAATCACATTACAAGAGAATGAGATATCAAATGCTCATTACTAAACTATTACTTACAATCATTAAGTGTTTGAGATCATATGCACCAACAATGTCTTTTTTCAATATCTAATTCCTTGGATCATAATATGCATTCATATCTCGTATAATTTGCTAGCCATGGCATCACCCCTTCTCTCCCCCTCCTCCTCCTCCTCCTCCTCCTCTCTCTCTCTCTCTCTCGCAAAAAATTTATACTCCACAAAGGACAGGAAAAAACTACCAACGTTAGCGACCCTCTTTTGGATGTCACCCCATAAAGAGTATTGTTGACACCCGAATTTTTTTGATTGTTCAAGTGTCCATTGTGGGCTAAAACATAAAAATGCAAATAATAATAATAGGAATAACAATAGAAAGACAGTAATGATTAAAAAAAAAAACAAATCGACCGAGGAGCTTAGCCCATTTATTTTCAGCAGGCTGTGGCCCTCAACCCATCTTTTACTTCCCGTTGAGCCCATTTATTTTGTTCCTTTTGTTGTCCTCAATAGCCCATCTGAACTTAAAACAACAAGAAGGCCCAGCCCATATCCCAGGCTCCTTCTCTTGTGCCTGCTCTCGTCCGTGAGCGAAGAAGACGCGAGCAGTGACCGAGCAAGAGAGGCGTCCGTGGGTCGGTCTGTGAGAGAACAACGAGAGAGAGAGGGGAGGAGGACGCTCGACGACATGGAGAGTGCTTGCTCGACGATGTAGGTGAGCAGGGGAGCTAGCTAGCTCGAATGGGAGAGAAAGGGAGAGTGCATCCCGTTTCGGAGTAGCAGAAAACCACATCGCCGGAGTTCGCCGTCGGTTTTCAGAGCTCCGGTCAACGGCCAATCCGCGAGTTGTTTTTCACAGAGTCGGGTGTCGAAGATCAGACGAATACTGAGATTTCTTCCGCGAGCGGAGGAAAAGCTCTAACCAGACGCCCTTCATCGTCGTCAATCGAGACCTCGATTCGCCGAACAAACCAGGTACAGTCTTGCTCCAAACGCTCTACTTTGTCTCTGTTTTGGCCGAGAAAGACGTGCTCGGTTCGATCGATTTTCTTGAAGAGATCTTGATAAAACGAAGTTTCTTTGTTGCTAACCATGGTGTTTTAAGTCTGTTTGTAACGTGTGAGGCTGAGGATCTCGTTAAAATTAAAACAGAAAACCATTGAAAGATCTGCGTATTGCATGTTTGACAAAATGCTTAAAAGAGGCCGAATGTCAAGTCCCGTCTAAATTCAAGATCGATTCGTTTTTTCCGTGCTTTTTGTTGAATCATATCTAATACTGGCATTTTCTCTGTGTTTCTATGCGATTTGATGAAAAATATTTGCTTGAGTCCAACGTACATGCGTATCTCCAAGGCCGGAAAGCTTTTTGTCAGAGTTTCCCCTTGCACCAGCGAAGTAAGGGTTTCAGGGGCATACTAGTTAGCCCATCTCACTTCATTCTAATGTATTTTTTCTTGTTAATTTGTTGGGGATGCTGCGGTGAAAAGTGTGGATTAGGTAGGATGGTTTTTGTTAAGTTTCGCGATAATGGAGCAGGCGGCCAGAGGTGGTCAACGTCGGAGCGGCAGTAATCTAAGTTCTGGTGATGAAATCGTCAACGATGGTATTTTGTTTCGTTAAAAAGAAAAAATGGCGGGAAAGGGGGGGTTGCAGGTTGAAAATGGCGTTCGGGTAAAGGATGTCTGGAGGAAGAAGAGGAAGTGCAGGCAGAAAAAGACAAAAAGACAAAGAAAATAAAATAAAATAAAATCCAGTTTTAATCCGACGCGGGTCGGATTCGGGTATAAGGGTCCGGTCAATGGGTCGGATCGAGTAAACAGTCCGAACCCATTCCCCGAATATATTATTAATAATAATATTAAAAATTTTAAAAATCCAAAAAGTCATTAAAAAATTTTAAAATTCGAAAAAAAAATTTATAAAAATTCAGAAAATGATAAAAACTTAGGAAATAATAAAAAATTCGAAAATTCGAAAATCAATAAAAAATCAGAATTTTAAGATAATCATTAAAGATTTTAAAAATCCAAAAATCATTAAAAAAATAAAAAAAAAATCGATAAAAAAATTTAAAAATTTTGAAAAATGAAAAAAATCATAAAAAATTATAAAATTCAGAAATATAAAAAAATAGAAAATTAGAAAAAAAAAAAAAGTAAAAAAAAAATTAGAAGCCCTTAGAAATTGAAACCCATATTTGGACAAGTCTTTAGAGTTTTACAATAGGGTTCTTTAGTGGTTTGGAATTTTTTTTTTTTTTTTTAAGGAACAATATTAGGAAGCTTGTATGTTTTCTTTTTATTATACACAGTTGTATTTTTTAATATATTGGATGTTATTTCTTTTGTTTTAGGATGGTCAGGACAAAACTTAAATTTTTCAATAGGTTGCCATGGCGTTAGTTAACATAATCAAGTTAGGTACTGAAAGGGCGTTAGTGTTAGGGCTAACGTAATTAAATCCTGAGTTTATAATCTTTGATTGTATAATTAATAGGATATTCTCCTGTATCTTACTAATTTCTAACCACCCCCAAAAAAAGCTAGTGGTGACTTTTTTGTTAAATTTGCATAGGCTAAATTGATTGAAATTTTCAATATTTAATGTCGTGCAAGGTATGAATTTGGAAAGTCAATGAATGGTCATTGGGCTTAAGTTGACAATACCCTCAAACTTAACAATGAGTTAGGTCACGACAAGTATATACTATTTTTTCATTCAAAAATATATATTTTAATCCACATCAATGAGAGCAAGAGCAACACCATTGATAGAAAATGATTAATAAAACCCAAAGCAATGTACCGATTTCTATTTATATATTGGAATTCCATTATACCAGCCTTCCTTATTGTTGTGATTTATTTTGAGTTAACAACGTTTGAGAAAAAAATCCAAAAGGATGACTCTACAAAATTGCCACACGAAGACCAACAAAGCGCGAAGCAATGTTGGGCAAATTCACGAGAAAAATCCTGGGCCGACCCGATTTGAAACAAGCTTGGGTCAAAATGGACCTCTTAAGACAGAAACGATGGGCCGTTTCTCTTGCTAGCTTAATTGGAACATGAATGAAAATATGGTTTGGACTCGCTTTACATTTCATGAAAATTTTCTTTCCTACTTAAAAAAAAAAAAAATCGTTCCCAGCATGATGATGATGATGATGATGATGATGATTATTATTATTGTCCTAAACTGGCCAAAGAAATTAATCACGTGCTATTGTAGTTTATCAGTGCGGTTAATTCACATGATTTTACTTTCAAAAAAGCTAAAAGTAACTCTATTTGAGTATTTGGTAAATTCTCGAATGCAGAATTTGGTGTCAGCTAAGCCCGAAGTAAATTTTAACGCATCCCGATCATGAAAATGCTTTGACAAAGCGTTCGTTCATATTAGTAGTCTTAACTAGTATCTTTAGGACACTTCTACACTTTTAAACAATTTTTTTTATGATAATTGTAATAAACTCTTCAAAAAAAAAAAAATTTTAAAAAAATTCAAGGGATTTTATTTTCGCTCTATAATTAGTTCGCTCTTAAATTATAATGTGGTGGTTACTTACAAGTGGAACCCACGTTAGGAGATCACTCGGCAAATCGACAGCCGTCAAGTTCAGATTTTGGATGAATAACGGCGGGCGGAAAGGAAAGAAAAAAAATCAGATAATTTATTTTTCCATAACAGTTGTCAGTTTCCAAGCAATAATGAACTTCATTTTAGGAACCATATGAAGAAAATGACACCCAGTCACAGCTGGAAAACCTATCTGAAATTGATTGCTAGGAAATAACTTGGCCAAAAAAATCCCATCAATCAATTAATCTCTATCTACTTCTCATTTGATGGAAGAAAAATGTCAAAAGTAGAGTAATCTTGATTACCAGTGACAGCCACGTTGATGACATAAAGCGTCCTCAGTCACATTAGGTTTGGACCAAGGCCTTTTTCTAGACATTGACTTCTTGACAATATTTATCATTCCATAAATATCAACAACAGCCACGTTGATGACATAAAGCGTCCTCAGTCACATTAGGTTTGGACCAAGGCCTTTTTCTAGACATTGACTTCTTGACAATATTTATCATTCCATAAATATCAACAAGGGGTAAAAAAATTCAAAGAAACAAGGGAAAAAGACTAACGAGAAAGGAATTGCGTATATTTTCATTTTTGATATTTGCAATATCTTTACTTTTTAGTATGTAATCCTCTAAGAATCAAGCTATTTGACGGTCATAGTAAATACTCTGTTGTCCCACTCTTAATAGAGCATGTCCCATATTTAAGTGTTTGTCTAGACTAATCTATCTTTTGTTAATTGGGAATTTAAAGGAATAACAATAATTTCCATAGTTCGTCAAATAGTTTCCTCGAAGTGCTTCTAAAAGGTCTCATCTATTCTATCATTCGCCTATTGCATATCAAGTTTCAACATAGCTGTCAACTTCTTATTGCTTGCATGCACTCTTAGAGGGCAACATCTCCTGAACAATGAGTATATTGTCTTGAATTTGACGGCTACTAATAGAAGCATTTTGTTCTATGCAGATAATATCCAAAACTAATGATTTAATCTATTGGTCATAAATTTGGATATAATTTTGTTGACAAAATTACACAAGCTAATGGGACGAAACTATTTCAGCTTTTCTAAGTAGGGTATTTTGGGAATAAGTATAATTTAGGTTTTATCTGCTTTAGCATTTAAGCACCCAGTGTTCTAAAAGGAAGTTACTTATTGAAAAACATCATGTTGAATGTCCTCCTAGTGGTGCTTGAAAAAATGACCACTTAAACCATCAGCATCGGGGGCTTTGAGAGCTCCTAACTGGCGTACGATTTCTGAAATTTCTACTATGGTGACCTCAACTATAAACTTTCAATCCATATCTTCCAACACTAAAGTTGGAATATGTTCAATAACTGGTTGGAAATTTCTTTGTCTCGACGACATATATAAACTCTTAAAGTATTCCACCATTATTTGCTTTAGAGCACTAGGTTCACGTGTCCACTCCCCATTAGTATTAGCAACATAGAGATTCCGTTTTCCTACCTCCTTTGAATAGTTGTTGCATGAAATTTTTGGAATTTTTATCCCCCATTTCAACCAGCTAATTCCGGAATGCATGCCCCAAAAAAAATTTCTTTGCTTTTATACAGTGAGCCAATTTCCTTTTTTCAATTTCGGTGTCTTTTCTTTACTTTGGGAAATATATGGGCAGTTTGTTATATTTTTTATTTCCTACTTTAGCGTCTCAATTCTCCTATGAGCGCTTTGAGAATTTTTTCCTACTCCAAGATGCAAGGGTTTAGGTCACTTTTCACAATTTAGTTATTAAATCAGCTCCTTCTCACTTGGGAGCTAACCAAACCCCCTTGACAATATTTCCATACTCCTCATCCTCTAAGCGCTATGTTTCAAATCTGAATTCTTTTGCTTTTTTCATTGGTTGTGGGAATAATCTTAGCAAGATAGGACTATTGTTTGACCAACTGCAAATAAAGCAAAGACTTCCGTGTCAGGAAAAGCACCATCCATTCAATCATGCATAAGACTCTATCTAGTTTCTTTTTGACAAATTCCCCCCTTCTTAATTATTATCCCAAGTGAAAGCACATCCTTGCTTTCCACTTCTATAATATCACAATTGTTTAGGAAGTTTCTAAATGCTACTAGCCAATAATTTTTAGCCATCCTTCTCCCCACCTTCTCCCAAGGATGAAGTATTTCATTAAATGCCCTACACACATCCATGGTAGACGGTTTGGATGTTTAATACCTTCCAGCTCCTTCCATAACATTTGTCTATCATGAAATACATTGGGTGCATGGATACAAGTTATATGTATTCGTAACTTATGATCTTTTAGTTTACATATCATATCAACAAGATCTATCGATATTTTGCTTCATGGAAATTGCTATTGTGGATACAAGTACTTTCCCTCAGCGAGTGCACGTCATTGTTAATATCTCCTTTAAGGGAAAGGGGAAGGGGGGGTGTGGGAGAGGAAAATGGTAGGGCTCTAGATGCTCTTTGGGCTTCGTGATCTTTTGCTTTTGGATTCTTTATTTGGGACCGAGTTGAAATCATAGTGCCTGAATTCAAACATCCACTTCTTTGGGCCTTGCAAACTGGACCAGGCCCTTCCAATCAATACCACATTGGAGCCCTTTCTATCGTTTTCTCTTTCTTTTAATTTCTTAAAATTCATTTAAATATATTTTACAAGAATCTGTGCTTGATTTGTCAACTAAAACTTATGTGTCAATATTGATGTGGACAATTTTTTTAATTTTTAATTTTAATTTTATTTTTCTTCACATGGCCAACAAGATTGTTGGCGCTTGGTAGAGGCGATGGCCAACGAACCCCTCAACAAGCGTGAGTAAGGGTTCGTTGTTTCACAAAAATAATATTTAGTATATACCAAAATCGAGATTAGGTGACAGTTAAGCATGAATGTGTCATATGATATCGAACTTTAACCGACCAATACTCAATTCGATAGTCTTATAACTCTAATTGAGTTTTTATTTTTGTAAATTATTTATATGAAATTTTGAGCCCAGTCCATTTATATTTCAGCATAATAAAAATGAATCCAGGTGTAACTTTTGAATACTTCAATTTTCTTTTGCAATTGAGTTCAAGCAAGATATTCAATACTCAATCGAGCTAAACTCGAGTAAAGTTTCAAGCAATCAAACATGTGAGTCGAGCTTGACATTGCATTAGCTCATCTCAATGTGATTATCCTTCTATCTTGAGTGGATGGGGAGGTCGGCTAGGACGTGACGATCAACCATCGCTCAACAACTAGATTTGGTTTGCTACTTAACAATTTTAAGCTCGAGTCTTGGTTTGTCTATAACTGCCGGTGACAAGCTCAATAGCTTTGTCAAGGACCATGGTGGGCACGGAGGCCACAGTGAGGTGGTGGCGATGGCGGGTTGGGCAATGGAGAAAGCCAAGCCCAGGCAGAGCATAGGTTGAAGAAGGAGGAGTAAAAGAGAAAAAAAGATTAATTTTTTTTTTTAATTTCAATGTCAATATCCATACATGAAGATCTAACTAGATATTAGTAAATAAGTGCATGCCATATGAGACGTTGACATGGCGCGAACCATTGAATATTTTTTTCTCCCCACCGCAATGACTAGACTTAGGTCGCTATCGATTAGACTGATGCCTCAAAATTGGATTGCGCATCCTTGCGCGTGGTCTAAGAGACACCATCCGCACGGGTGATCGCGTGGGCCGCAGCCGCACCCGAGACCTCGTGGCCAGATTTACAAACCCTAGCGGCAGTCTCTGTCTTTGAGTCCTCTGATTCTTTCTTCATCGGTCCACCTTTTGTCTCTTGAGATCTTCTTTCTGCTTCCCTGGCTTTCTCTCTCTTCCCACTTTCTTCTTCCTCCTCCTTCATACTCCTTCAAAACAATAGTCAACTCAGAACCGCCTGGCAGCCAGAGTCCTAGATCTCTCTATCTTCTCGCCCTCGACACCGTCAGGGCCGGGCAACCCATCGTCGTTACGGGTCAGCTTCGTTTATTTTTGCACTCCTATGGTTTTCCGGTGATCCCGACGTCGATCTCGCCCTCTACACCCTCGCCGCCGCGCGTTCCTTCCTCGTCCAGCAGCATATTTATCTGAAATCGAAAGCTGAAAACTTTTTCACCAACCAAATGGCCCTGAGTCTCGTCCAATGTTTTTCTGAGAATGATACAGGCTGAGAGCGCTTGTTTCTTTGAAGCGAGCGAGATCTAGAGCCAAAGCAAAGGGAAGAGATCGTTGACTTCGCTGCCGATCGGGGAAGGGCAACCCCGGGTCAGAGGCCGCGGTGCCTCTCCCAGAGCAAAGCCGACTCTGCTTCAGCCTTCAGCCCTTGATTTTCGTAGCAAGACTCTCTCTCTGTTCCGATGCTTGGCAATCTAGGGAAGCACATGTACCATCATCACTTCTGATGGCTGCTTCTTCGAATATGGAAAGGAATTACCATGTGTTCCTCAGTTTCAGAGGGACAGATGTCCGCCAAGGCTTCCTCAGTCATCTCTACGCGGCTCTGGACCAGAGAGGAATATACACTTTTGTGGATAGCGAGGAGCTTAGGAAAGGAGAGGAAATATCGCTGACGCTCATGAGGGTGATCGAGGAATCGCGCATCGCGATCATCGTTTTCTCTGAGGACTACGCCTCCTCGCCGTGGTGTTTGGAAGAGGTAGTGAAAATCATGGAGTGCAAGGAGCGAATGGACCTGATTGTGTTCCCTGTGTTTTACAAGGTGGAACCAAGAGAAGTAAAAGGAGGGAGAGAGAGTTATGGGAGAGCTATGGCTAATCATGAATCCAAGCTTGGGAAGGATTCGGAGGAAGTGAAGAGATGGAAGAAGGGTCTCTTTGATGCTGGTAACTTGTCTGGGTGGCACTTGAATGACGGGTATGCACAAATGTGACTCAGTGCTTTGCCATTGTTAGATGTCAAATAGTATGCTCTTTTTTTTAATAAAATTGAATAGTATATTCGAATTGCTCAAACAATGCATCAACTTCTTTGAATTTGCACATATAAGCTCTTGTTTGAACGACGGTATGCACAAATTGAATCGCTAATTGTAGACGTTTAGAGGTTAATTGGAAATGCTACTATAAATTTGATTACCCATGAGTAGGAAAGAATCACTCCCACTGGAAAAGTGGTATACATTGTTAAATCGGTCTTTTGATTGAAGATACAAGAGGAGATATGCTAGACAGTAGTCACAGAAGTTGAATAACCAAACTTCAAGCTAGCAGATTCTTCGAATTCGATTCTTGCTGTGTAGATGATGAGAAATTTTATGTCTTAAATTAATAGTGGGGTTCATAATTTCCGAGTCATTATTGTCATGTTCTTTGTAATTATTCTTCTGTAGATGTTGATGCAGGTTCACCCATATTTTTTTTTGCTAAACTTCTTACGAAATTTTCCTTTATGATGTTAGAGGTTGAATTCCTGCCATGGCTTTGCAACGCTAAAACATGGTTCTCTTTCTTTTGACTGTTAATCAGAGATGAAGCAGAGCTCATACAACGCATTGTGAAGGAATTATCAATTCATCTTGATCGAACACCCTTACACGTGGCTAAGTATCCGGTCGGAATACACTCCCGCGTTGAAGAACTGATATGGTTGTCACAAAAAGAGTCGGCCAATGATGATGTTCTAATGATAGGCCTATGGGGACCTGGAGGCATAGGGAAGACAACAATTGCTAAAGCCATGTATAATGCTATTGAGAGACAATTTCAGGGTTCCAGTTTTTTGGCGCTAGTTAGAGAAACTTCGAAACAAATCAATGGTTTAGTTGCTTTGCAAGAAAAACTTCTATCAGAGATCTTATCCCTTAGAAATTTAATGGTATATAGTGTTGACAGAGGAATTAGTTTGATACGGGAAAGACTATGTTGCAAGAAGGTTCTCCTGGTTCTTGATGATGTTGACCGGGTGGATCTGCTCAACGCATTAGCTGGAGAAGGCCATTGGTTTGGCAAAGGAAGTAGAATCATTGTTACATCAAGAGATAAACATTTACTAACTTCTCATGGCATAAATTGTGTGTATGAAGTTCAAACTTTAGAAGATGATGAAGCTCTAGACCTTTTTTGTAAGCATGCCTTTCCAAAGAAAGTTGAAATAAGAAGGGATCTCATAGATAGAGCACTGCATTATGCTGGCGGCCTTCCATTAGCCCTTGAAGTGTTGGGCTCATTCTTATGTGAAAGAAATGAACCTGCATGGGAAAGTACATTGCGTAAACTCTCCAAAGGTCCTGACCAAACTATCAATCAAGTTCTCAAGACAAGCTTCGATGGATTGGAGGATAACGAGAGGGAGATTTTCCTCGATATTGCTTGTTTCTTTAAAGGGAAAAGTATAGAGTACATCAAGGAAGTTCTTGATAGTTGTGATTTTGACACAACCATAGGAGTAGATATCCTCATTGAGAGGTCCTTGATCAAAAATGAGTATGGGACCCTGCAAATGCATGATTTGGTTCAGTTGATGGGTAAGGATATTGTTAATCGGGAATGTCTCGATGATCCTGGGAAACGCAGTAGACTATGGCTTTTCGAAGATGTTCTGAACATTCTATGTGAAGATTTGGTAAAAGTTGTTTATGTGAATTTCGCCACATCTCAGTTTTTACATTACTCTGATTTGCATAGTATAACGTAAATCTCAATGGAAATCTTGTGACACAACTGAATTTGCTGTGTTATGGACAGGGAACGAATGCAGTAAAGGCCATAGTATCGGAGTTGCCTGCACCACAACAGATAACTATAAATCCTAATGCTTTCACAGACATGAAAATGTTGAGAATGCTCATTTTGCATGAGCTGCATATTTCTTCACAAGGTCCCGTACGTCTCCCTAATGAGCTTAGATGGCTCAAATGGCCCAATGCCCCTGATCTAGAATTTGGCTCTGGTCCAAAGAAAGTTGTTGGACTCGATGTCCAGAACAGTCATATCAGACAATTAGGAGGCCAAATTAAGGTAAGCCCTTGTGAGGATTAGCTTTCCCTTTTTATAACAATAAATATTTGCAGAGCTTAACGACTTTTTTTTTCTTTTTTTGTCAGACAGAGTTTTTGACTGCACTAGTATGTTTTTGCAGAATTTTAGAAAGTTGAAGTCCATCAATTTCAGTGAATGCAAGTCCCTAACTAGTGTTCCCGACCTTTCATTGGTTCCAAATCTGGAGAGCTTCAATCTTGATGGGTGTGAAAGCTTGGTGGAAATTCATCAATCCGTCGGATATCTTGACAAGTTGAAAGTATTGTCGCTCCGATGGTGCTCTGAACTTAGTATGTTTCCTAACATGCTCAAGACAAAATCTCTTCAAATCCTTGATCTTTGCGGTTGCTCTAAACTTGAGAAGTTCTCTGATGTTCCAGGAAAGATGGAAAATCTGGAAGAACTTCATCTAGATGGGACAGCTATTAAAGAACTCCCTGCATCAATAAAAAATTTTGTCTCTTTGAAGAGGATAGGTTTAGGATATTGCAAGAACCTTGCAAGGCTTCCATGGAGCATTTATAAGTTGAAAAATCTTGAGATTCTTAATCTTGAAGGTTGCTCGAATTTTTTCCTGTTTCCAAAGAACTTGGAGGATTTAACCGATTGCAATGGTAATATGGGATTCTCAAATCTAAACTGGCTAGATCTTGATAGCTGCAATCTATCAGATGTAGCGTTCCTTGAGAGTTCTTCCAGTTTTCCCAAATTGGCGTTGCTAAATCTTTCAAATAACAAGTTTACTCATTTGCCAACATGCATCAACAAGTACGATGGTTTGGAAGAATTGCATGTTTATAAATGCAAGCAACTAAAAGATATTCCTCAGCTTCCATCGAAAATGCGTTTTTTAAGAGCAAAGGGTTGCAATTCTCTGCAAAAACTCCCAGATTTGTCGAGTATTTCCTCCTCCTTCCTTCAAGTTGACTTGTCTTCATGTTCCGAATTATTCCGCGAAGGGGTCAACATAACTGATATGTCATCACTGGAGGTCAGACTCTCTCTCTCTCTCTCTCTCTCTCTCTCTCTCTCTCTCTACCTTTGAATGCTTGATACCCTACAATCTGTATGACAGAAACTCCCTAAGACGAGCAGAGTCGACATTCTCCTTATTGGAAGTGAGATTCCAGAATGGTTTCTCCACTGTAAAGAGGGTTCCATATCTTTCATGGTTCCCCAGTACTTGTATAACAAGTTCTTAGGACTAGCGCTCTGTTTTGTTCTCGGCCTGGAGGAAGGAAAAGTGGTTGATGCCTCATGTCAGGTCCAAATATTTGTTAATGGCAAAAATTTGCTTCTGTATGGGAGAATCTTTTATTCAGTGGAATCGGATCATGTCTGGCTTATATATTTCCCACGCAGAAATCTTAAAAATGTAGAGGAGCATCTGCGAAATGATTGGAGCCATTTCGAAGTTTGCCTTCGAGTATCGGAAGTAAGTTTAAAGAAGCATGGATTCCGTCTAGTATGCGTGGAACAGGAGGATCATCTGAGGGTCTGTGCTCCAACACTACAAGCCAATTTGGAGTTTCAAGGAGACTTAGAGGTAGACAATTCATAGACACTAAGGAAGAAGATAACCCAAGTGAAACAGATGTAAAGGTGATCGACTTAACAAAGAAGATTAGACGGTCTTAACTGTGGCGAAAGCATGGGTCCTATTCTCTCCAACTCTGATATGATTGTTGGCTTGCAAAAATGCCTGTCGAATTGGTCTCTCGACTACAGACCAAGAAAAGAAAAAAGATTAGGTCTCGAGGAAGTGATTTTAGGGAAAGCGAACTGGGTGATTCTGATTCCAATGCCTTTTGCTTTTCCCTTTTTTGCGTATCTACTAGAAATTTGTACATGTCTACTCCTTCGATTAGAATTCAAAATGACTATGGAACAGAGGTTTCGCATGATGATGCTGACTTGATTGAGGCACTTTTTTTTACCTTCTCTCTATGATTTGTGATGTGAGCGCACTAATTCAACATTAAGTGGATGCTTGTTGAATGGCAAGGTCTTCCAAGTTATTCTGTGAAATTTATCACAGACCTCTTTCTCCTCTCTTAAACCAATTAATGATGCCAATGCTTAATACTCTACAATTCTGAGAATTTACTAAATCTAATATAAACTATATATTTAGGAAAGTGTTGATCTAATTGTCTCAAATATCAAAAGGTCCATACGGGGAAATTAGTTGACTCCTCGTTGTTACTAAGCAGATTGCATTGGATAGCTAGAAAGGAGAGCTTTAGCTTTGAGACTTTGCATTTAAGCAAAGCACATTGACTTTAAGAATTTTTATGATAAGCATATAGCGTATAGTAAAAACCTCATATAATACTTATTGCAAAGTAGTTCATAAAATAAGAGGGAAAAAAAAAAAACAAAAGGAGAACGGAGAGACTTGCCATTACAAATAGAAACCCAAGCATGGGGCTCAACGGTAGCACCAATGCCAACGTCCCACAACCTAGGTAATGTGCCTGGGGTAAATTATCAAAAAGTCATAAATACATGACAATCAAGTCAATTCAATCTTAAATATTTTATTTTTGTCAAATTTAGTTATAAACATTTTAATAATTTGCCAATTCAATCCATTCAGCCAATTTTGGCTAGCGTAGATGCTAGCTATCTTACGTGATGCCATTGGAATTGATATGGACAAGATTTATAATTTTTTATTTTATTATTTATTCTCTCTCTCTCTCTCTCTCTCTCTCTCTCTCTCTCTTTTATTTTTTATTTTTTTTTATTGTGACCTTGCCAGTGATTGGTTGGTGAAGTCATGGCTCGCCCAACCCTCGACGAGGCCCGAGTCCTCACTAAGGTTGTGAGGTTGACCCTCGCGGCCTTTGACTTCATAGCCTTTGGGGAGGGCCACTCTTGCCCAATAATGGTGGGGTTGAGCCTTGCCAGCCACAATGAAAAAAAATAAAAAATAAAAAATAAAAAGAGAAAAAACTTCATAAAATTTACAAATTCATAAAAAATTATCCACATTAGTGACAACGGCACCATGTGGAACGGTCATCATCCTTGATGTGGTGTTTGGAAGAGGCTGTGAAAATCATGGAGTGCAAGGAGCGAACGGGCCTGATTGTGTTCCCATTGTTTTACAAAGTGGAACCAAGAGAAGTAAGAGGAGGGAGAGAGAGTTATGGGAGAGCTATGGCTAAGCATGAGTCCAAGTTCGGAATGGATTTAGAAAAAGTGAAGAGATGGAAGATGGCTCTCTTTGAAGCCGGTAGCTTGTCTGGGTGGGAGTTGAATGATAGGTACGCGCAAATGTGACGTGGTGTTTTGTGATTGTTAGCTTGTGATTGTTTGTTAGATATCAAATCATATGCTCTTTTTCGGATCTTCCAATTAAAGATACAAAGTGGAGATAAATTAGACAGTAGACACATAATCAAATAACCAAAGCTCGTAGATTCTTTGAATTGATTCTTGCTATGGATAATGAGAAATTTATCTAACATAAATAGTGTGATTCATAGTGCCCGAGTCATTATTGTCTTCAAATTTAGGTTCTTTATAATTTTCCTCGCGTAGATGTTGGCGCAGGTTCACCCACTTTTCATCTTATTATTTACTAATCTTCTTATGAATTTTTCCTTATCACGTAAGAGGTTGAATTCCTGCGATGGCTTTGAAATGCTAAAATGGCTTTTTCTTTCTTTTGAGTGCTTATTAGAGATGAAGCGCATCTCATACAATGCATCGTGTGAAGGAATTATCGATTCAACTTGACCGAACACCCTTACATGTCGCTAAGTATCCTGTCAGAATAGATTCCTGAGTTCAAGAACTGATATGGTTGTCACAGAAAGAGTCGGTTGATGATGATGTTCTAATGATAGGTCTATGGGGACCTGGAGGCATAGGGAAGGCAACAATTGCTAAGGCCCTATTTAATGCTATTGAAAGACAATTTCAGGGCTGTAGTTTTTTGGCACGAGTTAGAGAAACTTCGAACTCAAGCGATGGTCTAGTTGCTTTGCAAGAAAAACTAATGTCTCAGATCTTATCTCGACGAGATGTAAAGGTCGATAATGTTGATATGGGAATTAATTTGATATAGGACAGACTATGTTGTAGGAAAGTTCTCCTGGATCTTGATGATCTTGATGATGTTGACCAGTTGGATCAATTGAATGTGTTAGCTAGAGAAGGCAATTGGTTTGGCAAAGGAAGTAGAATCATTGTTACATCAAGAGATAAACATTTGCTAACTTCTCATAGCAGACATTTTGTTTATGAAGTTCGGACTTTAGAGTTCAATGAAGCACTAGACCTTTTTAATCGGCATGCTTTCCCAAATAGCAAGAGAGTTGAAATAAGATGGGATCTCATATGTAAAGCAGTGCAATATGCTAACCGCCTTCCATTAGCCCTTGAAGTGTTAGGTTCATTCTTACGTGGGAGAGAGGAACCTGCACGGGAAAGTACATTGCATAAACTCTCCAAAATCCTTGAACAAACAATTAATCGAGTTCTCAAGATAAGCTTCGATGGATTGGAGGATAATGAGAGGGAGATATTCCTCGATTGTGCTTGTTTCTTTAAGGGGGAGAGTATAATGTACATCAAGGATGCTCTTGATAGCTGTGATTTTGACACAACTATAGGAATAGAAATTCTCATCGAGAGGTGCTTAATAAAAAATAAGTATGAGATCCTACAAATGCATGATTTGATTTAGTTGATGGGTAAGGATATTGTCAAGCGAGAATGTCCGATGATCCAAGGAAGCACAGCAGATTATGGCTTTTTGAAGATGTTCAAGACATTTTATATGAAAATACGGTAAGAGTTGTTTATGTCAAATTTTCTACATCTCAATTTTTACATTACTCTAATTTGGACAATATAATGTAATTCTCAACCAGAATTGTTTGACGACTTAATTTGCTCTGTTATGAATAGGGAATGGATGCAGTAAAGGCCATAGTATTGCCCGCCCTAGGAGTGATAACCATTAGCCCTAATGCTTTCATAAACATGAAAATGTTGAGAATGTCACTCCCCGAAGCTCCTTGAGCATGCGCACATCCCTCGGTGGATAGCGACGTCCCAGGACGCGTCACCGACTCATTCATTTTATTGCACATGCAGAAGCGAATAAACAATTCTCCTGACAACCAAATAGCATAGGATAGAAAAGTAGGACAATAAATTCACAACCAAAATACGCTTTTATAAACCAACTAGTTTATATACAATACTAGTCTTATCTACCAAAAATATCAGTCCTCAAAAGGAAATTGTCCTATGATCCACTAGTCGGACACATTCACTGACCCTTCGAACTCCACAGGCTTCGGGGGTGCCAGGTCCACCACAACACCATCAGGATGGTCTACTGTACCCTCGCCAAAAGCAGCATTTACTACTGCAGCTAGGATCTCAAAATCTTGGAGGGGACTCACTTTATATCCATTGAGCCCACAGCGAAACCACGCCTTAAATCGATGAAGTACCCTCTTAGGTAGGCCCTCATTGACCTAGACAGTGGTTACTATGAGCTCATAGACCTAGACCCTGTGGCCTCTGGGAACAAGGTAGTCAGTAACCAACTCAGTCACCCTCCTAGGTTGACCATAACACATTGGAGGGATCGCCATCTAAGGACCTGAAAAGAATTGAGCCAACGACGGATTGAGACAATATCTTAGCAAGTTCACCCTCTAAACTCTGACTAGGAAGGAAATACGCTTAGAGGCAGTCTATGCACACAAGATAGAGGACTTACCTCCCCTTAGTTCCCTCTTGCATATTAGCACAATTCATATATTCAATCAATTAATCAATCAATTCAATTTAATCTATACAATCGATCCATCAATCAATTCAATCAATACAATCTATTAATGAGTCAATACAATAGCAGGGGTCCAGATTATAAGGCTAAATTATTATGACACGTCCTATATCGTACCACACAATTTTGTCCCATAATCCGGTGCGTCAATGCCAATCAATCACACGTTCCAATTTCGATTACTGCTCGCAAAGGACAATATACTGACGCAAATCGGTCTTCTGGCATAGCCAAACTTCGTCTCACACCTTTGAGCACGGCAACATCCATCAACACACATTGGGGATAGCATTCCCGAAGGAGCATCGGTCCAGAATTTACTGCGACCGGCTTTTGTTGTCCAGGGGCATCCCATATAGGGGCAACGTCTTACCGATGCACATCGGGGACGGGTTCACTTAGCCATCACACGATCAATCAACCCAGGCCAATGATATTGTGCTTTGCATTCAAATGCCTCAATTAAAATAATGACTTGGCCTATTTTCTTCGTATTAAAAACACCCAATAAAAAAATAATCGTGTGTGGGTTCACGGTCAAATTGAACTAAAAGAATTGATATCATTCCTTTTAAAATCCCACTATTTGATATAGTAATTAAAACCATTTTTTTTGTGTCAAAATCCGATACCCGGGATTTTCTAATTGAATATCAAATTTCACAATTTTGGAATAAATAACCAAATTTCACAATTTTGGAATAAATAACCAAATTTCTAATCATCACTCAATTTGCACAGATTAACACTCAATTGCATAAACTAAGCACACCATTGCAATTAGCACGAAATTTCAGTCACTAGCTATCCTGGTATAATTTTCGAAAAATATTAAATAATTAAATAAATACAAAAAATAATTAAATAATGCAATTTAATACAATAAATACCAACTTAGGGAAACACTAATCTAACCACCTAAACGGGCCTAAAAAATTTCCGTATATATCTAGATAAATAGTACAATCTAATTAGCCCCTAATCAATTTATTCTAACCACCTACATGCACAATTGAATAATTAAATCACTAATTTACACTAACTAACCACATAATCCTTAATTAGCCTAAAATAAACACCATTTAAGCATTATTAACTCTCTAAGTATATTTTAGCAAGTAAACTCATTGGTTTAGTGGGATGGTGAGTTCACGACGTCGGCGACGCAGGCGAGCAAAAAATGAGCCTACGACGACACCAACGGAGGTCAAGTGGGCCTAAAAACGAGCCTTGAAGACCAAGAACCCTTGTTGGCTTGATTTTGCTTGGGCGGGAAGAACCGGTCGAAGGGGCTGCTCGGCTAGGGGAAAGGGGCACAGCGGGACGACAAGGGCAGCAATGGACCAGGTGGGCAATTCCGACGGCTGGACGGCGATGGTGGAGCTCCGGCTGAGCTTTGACAGCGATCGGGTGGCTCGGGACAGCAGTTGGGCACGATAGGAGGCACGAGCGAGCGGGACAATCGCATGAGTGAGCGGGCGGCGCGACGGGTGTGCAACGGTGGTCCGGCAGCTTTGGGCGGCTGTCGATGGCAAGGGGGAGGGCTTCTCTGGTTTCTTTGCAATTTTTGAGCTCAAGACTACCTCAACAATGGATAAAGGTGACTGGGGAAGAATAAGAAGACTGCTGAAGGATGGAGAGTCCCATTTGGCCACAAAAGTCCATGGAAATATCCATTCTACTCAAGTTTATGCCCCCACCACTCTTGGCTGTCATCCATGGCCAATTTGCAGCACCAAATTTCCCCTAGAAGCTTCCCCAAATGGTCCATAATGTTGTCTTCCCCTTAGCCTACGAATTTTGGGCCAATTCCACCTTCAATTCCTTTCTAAATTGACCCAATTGATGTCCAAAAAATTCAGCCAATGTGTCCTCGTCAAATACAACATTTTTCCTCTTCAACTGAACCAACTTGACGTCCAAAATTGCGACAAAAAATGGCCCTTTGATTTTTCCGGTCCAAAATAACCTTACTTTGATTTTTTCGCCGAAATCTCTGGTTTGCAGAAAAATCTTCGGAGGATGAGTTGACGTTCTTAAAATGAATCATGACATGAAAAAACTTTTAATTTCTAAAATCGGGTTCAAATTCGCGGTTAATTTCAACCGGGCACGATTTTAGCGTAATCTAGCTTATTAGGTAGTTTTTATGAATTTTTAGTGCAATTGACCTATGATCGATTATTTTCGAGCCACATTATACCTCTTCGACACATTGGTGACTTTCGATTTTCGTGAAAATCTCAAGATTTCAAATACGGACACGGGGTACAGAAATGACAGAAAAATCAGTCTAGTGCTGTTCGACAAATTTTTTGCAATTAGGTGGAATCACCCACACTTTAATCACATAATTTAATCGAATTGACCTATCTCTGATCTTTAATCAATTTTGATAGTGCCGTATTGACTCTTGCAGATTAGCATGATCAAGCAGTTGATTTATAGTTGAATTCTCAAATCTATTGCGTTAAAATCCCTTAACGGCTTCATCAGATAGACTAGTTATCTCGTGAGTGATTAGCTCAAAGAAAAAGACTATAGGTGCATCGATGAAAAACCCAACTTATTCAATTGAAAATAGAATTGGAAAATCATGATGTCACAGAAAATGCTCATTTTGAATGTTCACACTATCTCTTCACAGGGTCTTGTGCGTCTCCCTAACGAGCTAAGATGGCTTAGATGGCCCAATGCCCCGGATCTAGAGTTTGGATCTAGTCCAAAGAAACTTGTTGGACTTGATGTCCCAAAAAGTCCTACGATACAATTAGAAGGCAACTTTCAGGTAAGTCCTTGTGATGAGAGCTATGCCCTTTTATAGCTATAAAAATATTTACAAAGCTTAATGATTGCACTAGTATGGTTTTGTAGAATTTTAGAAAGTCGAAGCACATCGATTGCAATGCATGCAATTTCCTGGCTAGTATTCTCGACCTTTCATTAGCTCCAAATCTGGAGAGCTTGAATCTTGATTCTTGCGGACGTTTGGTGGAGGTTCACCAATCCGTTGGATATCTTCACAAGTTAAAATATTTGTCGGTACAATCGTGCATTAATCTTAGTGTATTTCCTAGTACAATCCAGTCAACTAATCTTCAGGAACTTCATCTCTCTCGCTGTTCTAAACTTGAGAAGTTCCCCGATATTCTAGTAAAGATGAAACATCTAGAATATCTTGACTTACAAGAGATGGCTATTAGAGAACTCCCCATATCAATTGAAAATCTTGTTTCTGTGAAGAAGATAGGTTTGGAATATTGCAAAAACCTTGCAAGGCTTCCATCAAGCATTTACAAGTTGAAAAATCTTGAGTCTCTAAGTCTTGAAGGGTGCTTAAATTTTGTCACATTTCCAAAGAACTTGAAGGATTCAAACTGATCCTAATGGCGATATGGGATTCCAAAATCTGTGCAAGCTAAGACTTAATGGTTGCAATCTATCAAAAGTAGAGTTCCTTGAGAGTTCTTCTAGTTTTCTGCTATTGGCATGCCTACTTCTTGCAAATAACAAGTTTACTCATTTGCCGACATGCATCGACAAGTATGATTATTGGAAAGACTCATTTATTCATAAATGCAAAGAAATTACAAGAGATTCCTCACCTTCCATCAAATTTGTGTACCATAGCAGCAAATAGTTGCAATTCTCCACAACTCCCAGATTTGTTGGGTTTGGCCTCTAATTGTCTCTCTATGTATATATATATATTTATGACAGGAACTCTTGGAGAGGACCGAAGTCCACATTCTTCTCAATGGAAGAGATGCATGATGGATTCCACACTGTAAACATGATTCTTTATCTTTCATGGTTCCCCAAGACTTGTATGACAAGTTCCTAGGATTAGCACTCTGTTTTGTTCTCGACTTGGAGCAACGAAAACTGGTCCATAATCATTCATAAGTGCTTAAAATACATGTTAATAATGCCCTGAGAGTGTCTTCATCTTCCGACCAAATGTACTTTTATCCATTGGGATCCGATCATGTGTGGCTTATGTATTTCCCACACAAAACACTAATTAGAGGACGGTATCATCCGCGAAAGGATTGGTACCATGTCCAAGTTGGACTCAGAATCGAAAAGAAGCTTGAAGAAGTGTGGATTCCATCTAATATGCGAGCAACAAGAAGATGATCTGAGGGTTGTGCTCCAGCACCATCAGCCTATAGAAAGAAATTGGGTTGTCAAGGGAGGACACTTAGAGGAAGAGCCGATAGAAGGAAATTGGGTTTTCAAGGGAGGAGACCCAGAGGAAGACATTGAAGACTCCAAGGAAGACAATAGAGGCTTAGAGGCAGACAATTCAATAGACACCGAGGAAGAAGATAGTCTAGCCGAACAGAACTTAACAAAGAAGAGGAAATGTTCTTAACTGTGGTGAGAGTATAGCTTGCAAAACATGCCTGTCGGATTGGTCACGACTTGTTGAGGAAGTGATTATATGTGATTTTGATTCCAATGCCCCTTGCTTTTCCCTTTATCAGTCTCTACTAGAAATTCAAAAATGGCTGCTCCATCAATGTTAATTTGAAGTCATGCTACTGAGATGGTTGAGGAACTGTTTCTTCCCCTCTTGTTTTCTATGATTTGTGATGCAGATAGACTGCACTAATCCAACAATAAGTGGATAGATAACATTGAACTTTCAATAATTAAACATGTCATTTATACTAAGTAAATATTCAAAGGAGATATATCAACATAGAAAGAGATATTTACACCTAAAGTATCTCAAACTAATCTAATAAAAATAAATAATTAAAAACCAAATATCCTCATTTATCTCATAAATTGGAAAAGTCTCTTTTAATCTCTTAATAAAATCCTTTGAGAATTCTGAAGACACATTGGTCAACCATGAAAGACCTTGAGAGCCCCTATGGCTCCTCAAAGGCGCATTCATTATGCGCCATGTGACACTCAACTCAATGGTTGAAGTCTTGGTTGTCTCAATTCCATAGTACTCTCTTATAAAAGCTATTGCAAGCCTTCTATAATCCGGGACCACGTTGACCTCCCATAGACGATCTAACACTGCTTGCCATTCTAGTGGAAGAGTGTTCACTAGGGCCATCACCTTCTAAAAATCCGATATAGGATAATCATTCTAAATGATTTCTTGTATCATCTGATTGACCCTGAACATCGTCGTCATTCTACCGATAGTTAACTAATTTTGTTTTTAGCCCATCAAGTTTCGCCTTTTGTTCGTCTATTCTCGGAAATATAGGCATGCGTACAAAATGAATTATTGCTCTTGCAACAAATGTGGGACAAAAGGGTTGCATATAATCCACAACGAACATAATAGGAAAATCATATTTTCCTCTTTTTTTTTGTTGGTCAACACCAGTCAACAGTGGTCAACGATGGTCAACTCTAGTCAATGATCGGTCAACGGATGACTGAGTCGGGTCAACAAGTCAGCTAGGGGCAAAATGGTAATAATGTCAAACAATAAGCGCATGGGAACCGCCTTGGCATGTGCGTTGCACACTCTAACGATGCAAGACTTCCGGCCATGCATGGCGGCACGTCCGGCAGTCCCTGGCGGTGATCCACCCATCGTTTTTCTTGTCTTAACGAGAACTATGACTCTGCACTATCAAAAACAAGTTTTGATTGATGGAAAATCATGAAAGGGGGGCGAATAGTATAGGCGTGTCAGGATTTCCGTCCTTGAACGTCCGACGGTGACGTTTCTCAAAATCTCGGCCAAAAAACAATTTGTAAACATCAATGATGATCAAGAAACATGAACAATATTGCTTTAATACCAATGTTGGAAACAAACTCCTAAAAATTGAACAGATACTCAAACAATCGAATACCGAAAACAAATGTGAAAAATGTGTTTGGGAAAACATGTAACACCGATCCAAGGCATATCACGGAGATGGACATACCTTAATTGTCACAGATTAAGTACCGTCATAGTTTTTGAGGAATCCTTTGAAGCCCTAGGGTTCTGTTTATTGAGAGAAGTATATTACTTCAAAGGGAGAAAAGTGAAGAAACAAATTTCTCTATGAAGAATGATACTATTAAGATATCCCGTTTTTTACTTTTTATTTTATATATTAGAGTAACTACACTCTTTTATAGGCCCTTCATTTACTGGCCAGGTTTTGGCCAAACATGGACGAACGGGCTTAAGTTGACCCATCATTGAGATAATTATAGGGTTTTAGTCAAGTAAAGATTCGCATCCGTTGTTACAATTTATTTTTACCATATACCTAATTTTAATAATTACAAAAATTCCTCTATAAGTATGCCAATTTCAATTGATACTTATCAATTTGTTGGTTTATGGGGAAATTCTTTGAGCTAAAAAGGGGTAAAACAATATCTGATGAACTAGCTAGATGTATACGGAATACAGAAGTGCGGTGAACAAATGGGTTAAAGGAGAACACCTAAAAACAAGAAGCTTCGGTACAAATCCAATAGAATTGTCCAACCTCGCTAAACATTCGGAATGTGTAAACCGTATCGAATCTGCACTTTATATCACTATAACTCGTAATACCATAAATCAATTTTACCGATGTATCATAATAGTATTGTACTTTTAATTACAATGGGATGTTGTAATATTATATTATACATTCAAAATAGTATAGAAATGACTCAAACTTACGAGTTTGTTATTGAATAGGAATGATACGTTGAAAAAAATGAATTTTTCTATTTTTATGCCAATCGGAAAAAAAAAAAAAAGGAGAGTTCTTCAATTTACGGCACAGATAAGCTTATGGGAACCAAAATCGAGTTTATGTAAAACTTAAACATGAGTGGTCGATAAAAAAAAAAAAAAAAAAAACATGAATGTGCCATACAATTCAGCCTCTTCGGTCGGCCCCTCCCTAAACAAATCACCGCCGTCGATCATATCCAACGACCCACCTCTGTCTCTGGGCCCCACTGCATAGTGCATATCCCCAATTCCCCATCCCTTTGACCCCCGCTCACCTTGAATCTCTCCTTCTTCGTCATTTTTCCCATTCCATTCCGTTTCTTTATAAATAAATAAAAAACGGATTTGAGTGTAAATAAAAAAAAATTATTAAGAGGTATCCAAAAGACACTGATTAAGAATAATAAAATAATAAAAAACACATATAAACGCACTGTAAAGAATTAAGCAAGAACAAATTTCGAATGAGAGCAATTTATTTTAATTTAATTTAATATATACATTTTTTTTCTTCTTCTCCTCTTGAAAAGTTTTCAGTCCCATTTCAATTGGCAAGTGAAAATGCCAAGTGATTTCCTCTAAGAATATTTTATAAAGTGAAGTTCATACTAAGATTGCATTTATATTCTTCATTGACTTGCGCTAAAGTTTAATCTCTCTGACTTTCCATCTCATTAGCAACCCTTCGTTTCAAGTCTTGGAGACCTAAAGTCATGCGCAAAATTCAATGAAGTAGAAATGATATTGCCAATCACTTTCTGAACTCAAGAAATTGCCCAGAACCGGTGTACACGATCATTTTCGAATAGTGGGGGAGAGGGAACGAGGAAAGTTCCGAAAGGGAAATAGGAGAAAGAAACTTGGGCTATGGGCAAATGGCGCACGATCATTTTCGGATAGAGTCTCTGACTGTACCTGATGGTGATACTGCGCATGGGGCTCCTAAACCCAAAAGGATACCCCCGGTAGTGGTGGGGATCTGATCTACGTATAACTTTCTTTGGTCTTTGTTCCATTGCGTAAGCCATAATCCACAAACAAAGTGATATATAGATGAGAGCTAGAGCCTGGAAACCCCATCAGATAGTAAACATTCTTGAAGCCCATCATTCATCGGCTCTTCTCATGGCTGCTTCTTCGAATCAGAAAAGGTGTTAGCATGCTCCTGAGTTTCAGAGGCAAGAACGTCCACAACAACTTCCTTGGTCATCTCTCTACTAGAAATTTGAAAATGTCTGCTCCTTCAATCAGAAATCAAAATCACTATGAAATATAGATTTCGCATCATGCTACTGACATGGTTGAGGAACTTCTTCTTTTTCCCTCTTTATTTATGATTTGTGATGCTAAGTATTTTAATTCAAAATTAATTGGATGCTTGCTGAATGGCCATGGTCTTCCGAGTTGCTTTGTGTAATTTATCATATGGACATCTATCACCTCTTATAATCTATTTGATGATGCTAGCACTTCATACTCTAAAATTCTGAGATAGTAAGTTTGGCTCAATCTAATATAATCCATCTCTTTGGGAAAGCATTGATCTAATTGTCTCACAGATCAAGAGGTCTATACAGGGAAGATTAGTCGGCTCCTCTGTTGTCACTAGGCAGATTGCATTGTATAGGTACTAAGGGAGAGCTTTAGCTTCAAGATTTTGCATTTAAGCAAAGGACATTGACTCAAAGGAATTAATTTTAAAGTAAATAGTGTTTAATACCTTGTTAAAATACTTACTGTAGAGCATTTTTTTTTCAAATAAGCAAGAAGAAGAGAACAGAGGAACTTGCAGTTGCATATGAAAACTCAGGTGGGGGCCACAAAACTAGACCGATGCCAATGTCATGCGATCCCATTGCGCTAACGTGGTCCCATGCGATGCGCAACGCCATGGCCACACAAATAGGTAATGCAATGCTCGACCCTCAACAAACTAGATCTGGTGTCAGGTGACCCTAGGCAAGTAGAATTTGGTGTCGAGTGACCAACCCCGGTAAAGCTTGCTGATGTCCCCCAACCCTCGTCAAGCTTGCCGACGTCCCCCAACCTTCTCCAAAAAGCATCCCAGCCATGAGCGACCACGGCTCTCTCTGTCTCCATCCAAGATTGGGTTGGGCCTTTAAAAAAATCATTTTTTAATTTTCTTTTTTTCTTTTTCTTCCTCTTTGGGGATTAAAAAAAAAAAATAAAAATAACAAGGGGTGCTGTTGGAAAAAACATGAACATGCATGCCAAAAAGATGTTAAGCCCCCGAGCGTCCTCTCAGAAGTGTAATTTCTGAGTGAGCTTCGACCATTTTCAATAACACCTAAAAAAAATTTTGCACCAAAATATTTTAGCTTATTACACTTTAAAATTTAATATCAACTTAAAATGCTCTCGGAATTGGTACTTTTTTAGGGCGATCAATATTCACCGCTACAACCATTTAATAACAGGATTAATCAATCTTTTTTTTCAATTTTTTTGGTCAAGCTTGCACCCTTTTTTTTTATATATGATTTAAGAATTAGGAGGTAAGAACATAGTGATTCATGGTTCAACAATTTACATTAACCTCAAGAAAAAAAAATTAAACGTAGTTATAATTACTCTAAATATTATTCTATCAAAGAAAGAGTCAATAAATAATCTCCATACTATATAAGGAGTCGGCCGATATTGATAAACAGTTAGGAGGACTAAATATTCATTACCCTTATTAAAAGGTTTACTTGTTTTCTTCTCTCAGAATCATACAAGTGTGAAATATTATGTTTACTTCATTTATACAATAAAGAATCCCTTATACTGTGCACGCAATTCAGGCTTTATATTTTAATTTTTTTTATTGTATAATTGATGTACACAAAATATAAACACGTCTTTGTCTTTCTTCCTATTTGGTAAAAAAAAATCTTTCACAAAATAGAATTTATTAATGTAAACACTTAATTCGTGTGCTTGTTACACTATAACTATACTAATACAACCACAAAATAGAATTTATTGTAAATTATTAATGTCTCTTTAAAAATATATATATCAAATTGTTTACTCCAAGTAATTTTACAATGTTTTATACCAAACAAAGTAACTTTGCTATGCTAAAATATCTTCTTATCTATAGGGTTTGCGAGGGTCTTCTATATATGTAGTCTTTCTTCGTCTAATAACTTAAATTTCTAGGTTGGACTATTCAATATGATATCAAAGCCAAGTTCAAACCCAGTTTTTTTTGTATATGTGGCTCTCCACACATCAATTTCACCTATCATTTTAAGATCGGTTTTGCACGCTAAAAGAGATATTATAATATTATACTTTGCTTGTTTACAGAATTTATACTTACCTTATTATCTCTTCACGAATAGTGGCCAACAAAAAAAAAATCATAATTAAGTGACTCCTACAAGTGCACGATTACGGAATGTCGCATGTGAAAAAAGTAACTTTAACCTACTATGAACTGAGATGACAAAAAACAATCAAAACAAATAATGTTGATTAAGCTTTTTTAAGTCTAAAGTCCAAGTATGCAAGGACTGACCTTGTTCATTTTTTTTAACATAGTGATCAAGATAATATATTTTATTTACTTATAGTAGATAGAAATAAAATCTAATTTTAATTCTCCAAAAAGCACTGAGATAGTGAGAGATTGATTCATACAACAAATCCTATATCTAGTTACATACTCGCCATTTAGAATAACTCTAAGGATGCATGCCCATGATCGGCCCTATGTGTGCATATCCCAAGCTTATGGGGGTTCATGTCCCAAGGTTAAATAACAAGACATTATAAATTCTTTGCTTTTCCCAACTAAACATCGTGTGTAGCTTATGGGGATTCATGTCCCGAGACTTAATAATGAGGCCATGTTTATTTTTTGCCCGACTTGTATCGAGTTTTTCATCTCCCATACTTTTTCTTGGATGCTTTTGATACTTGGTTGTTTACTTTAAAAAGCCATTTCAATGGCCTATATGTTAATTTCCTTTCTAGAAGCTTGAGACTAGAACAATTTTTTAGGTGTCAACTAAAATTCAAATGTCAATACTAATGTAGACAATTTTTAATTTTAAATTTTATTTTTATTTTCTTCACAGGGCCAACAAGACTGTCGACCCCCTCGCTAGGCATGGGGGAGGGTTCGTTGTTTCACAAAAATAATATTTACAATATATGAAAATCAAGATTAGGCGAAACTTAAACATGAATGTGCCATATGATATCGAACTTCAACTCGTTAGTACTCAGCTCAATAGTTTTACAAGTCTAATTGAGTTTTTCTTTTTGTAAATTATTTATGTGAAATTTCAAGCCCAATCTATTTATATTTCAGCATAATAAAATTGAGGCCAAGTGCAGCTTTTGAATACTTCGATTTTCTTTTCCAATTAAGTTCAAGCAAGAAATTCAATTCTCAATCAAGCTAAGCTCGAGTGAAGTTTCATGCTATCAAACATGTGAGTCGAGCTTGACAGTGCATCAGCTCGTCTCAATGTGATTATCCTTCTATCTCGAGGAGTAGGCCTAGGACGCTAGCGCTTAGACTTGATACCTCAAAGGTGGATTTGTGCGTCCTTGCGCGTCCATTTTGCGCGTCCTTAGACGCGTTCTCTTGGGGCGTCCTTTTAGCGCGTCCTTGGGCGTGGGCCGGACCCGAGACCTCACAGCCAGATTTATAAACCCTAGTAGAAGCTTTCGTCTTCTGAGTCCTTGGCCGATTCTTCGTCGTTCCAGATTCGTTTGTCGATCACGTCGATCTCGCCCTCCACACCCTCTCCGCCGCGCATAAGCAGCATATTTATCTGAAATCCAAAGCTCAAAACGTCTTCACGAGCCAAATTACCCTGAGTCCGGTCCAATATTTTCCTGAGAATGGAACAGGTTGAGAGCGCTTGTTCCTTTGAAGCGAGAGAGAGCCAGAGCCAGAGCAAGAGGAAGAGATCGTCGACTTCGCTGCCGATCGGGGAAGGGCAACGCCGGGTCAGAGGCCGCCCAGCCTCTCCGAGAGCAAAGCCGACTCTGCTTCAGCCTTCAGCCCTTGATTTTCGTAGCAAGACTCTCTGTTCCGATGCTTCGCATTCTAGGGAAGCACATGTACCATCAGCTCTTCTAATGGCTGCTTCTTCGAATATGAAAAGGAATTACCATGTGTTCCTCAGTTTCAGAGGAACAGATGTCCGCCGCGGCTTCCTCAGTCATCTCTACGCCGCTCTGGACCAGAAAGGAATATACACTTTTGTGGATAGCGAGGAGCTTAGGAAAGGAGAGGAAATATCGCCGACGCTCGTGAGGGCGATCGAGGAATCGCGCATCGCGATCATTGTCTTCTCTGAGAACTACGCCTCCTCGCCGTGGTGTTTGGAAGAGCTCTTGAAAATCATGGAGTGCAAGGAGCAAAACGACCTGATGGTGTTCCCAGTGTTTTTCAAAGTGGAACCGAGAGAAGTGAGAGGGGGGAGAGAGAGTTATAAGAGAGCTATGGATAACCATGAGTCCAACTTCGGGAAGGATTCGGAGAAAGTGAAGAGATGGAGCTCTCCTTGATGCTGGTAATTTGTCTGGGTGGCATTTCAATGACAGGTACGCACAAATGTGATGCAATGCTTTGCGATTGTTAGCTCGTGATTGTTTGTTAGATATCAAATCGTATGTATAGCTTCGAATTGCCGAAACCATGCATCGAGTTCTTTGAATTCGCAGTAGACACAAAAGTCGAAAGACCAAAATTTGAAGCTAGCAGAAATTTCTGTCTTAGATAAGTAGTGTGGTTCCTAGGACCCGAGTAATTAGTGTCTTCAGGCGCAGATTCTTTGTAATTTTCCTTCCGCAGACGTTGGCGCAGGTGTGTGTTATTTCTTTTCATTTTATTATTTGTTAATCTTCTTATGAAATTTTCCTTATGACGTTAGACGTTGAATTCCTGCCATGGCTTGAAATGGTAAAACATGTTTCTATTTCTTTTGAGTGCTCATCAGAGATGAAAGAGATGAAGCAGAGCTCATACAATCCATTGTCAAGGAATTATCAATTTGTCTCAGACCAAGATCCTTATCTGTCGCTAAGCATCCAGTCGGTCTAGAATCCCAAGTTCAAAAACTGATAAGTTTGTCAGAGTCAGCTGGTAGTGATGTTTTGATGATAGGTCTATGGGGACCTGGCGGCATAGGGAAAGACGACGATTGCTAAGGCACTATATAATGCTATTGAGAACCAATTTCAGGGTTGTAGTTTTTTGGAGCGAGTTAGAGAAAAATCGAACCAAAGCGGTGGTCTTGTTGCTTTGCAAGAACAACTTCTATCTGAGATCTTATCTCATAACAAATTAACGGTCTACAATGTTGATGGAGGAATTAGTTTGATACAGGAAAGACTATGTCGCAAGAAGGTTCTCCTAGTTCTCGATGATGTTGATGATATGGATCAACTGAATGCCTTAGCTGGAAAAGGCGATTGGTTTGGCAAAGGGAGTAGAATCATTGTTACATCAAGAGATAGACATTTATTAACTTCTCATGACAAAAATTATGTGTATGAAGTTAAAACTTTGGAAGACAATGAAGCACGAGACCTTTTTGGTCAGCATGCCTTTACAAACAGCAATAAAGTAGAAATAAGAAGGGATCTCATTGATGAAGCACTGCATTATGCCGGCGGTCTTCCATTAGCCCTGGAAGTGTTGGGCTCATTCCTACGTGGAAGAAAGGAACCTGAATGGGAAAGTACGTTGCATAAACTCTCTAAAATTCCTGAATCAAAAATCAATCGAGTTCTCAAGATAAGCTTCGATGGATTGGACGAGAATGAGAGGGAGATTTTCCTTGATATTGCTTGTTTCTTTAAGGGGAAAAGTATAAAGGACATCGAGGAAGTTCTTGACAGCTGTGATTTCGACACAACCATAGGAATAGAAATTCTCATCGAGAGGTCCTTGATAAAAAATGAGTGGGGTTACCTGCAAATGCATGATTTGATTCAATCGATGGGTCAGGATATTGTTAAACAAGAATGTCGTGATGATCCTAAGAAGCGCAGCAGATTATGGCTTTTGGAAGATGTTGAGGACATTTTTCATCATGATACGGTAAAAGTTGTTTATGTCAGTTTTGCTACATTTTGGTTTACATTACTCTAATTTGAACAGTATAACGTAAATCTTTACTGAAAATTTTGTCTGACAACTGAATTTGCTCTGTTATGGATAGGGGACGGATGCAGTAAAGGCCATAGTATTGGACTTGCCCCACCAGAAGTAATAATCATCAGTCTTGATGCTTTCACAAATATGAAAAAGTTGAGAATGCTCATTTTGCTTGGAGTGCATATCTCTTCACAAGCTCAAGTATGTCTCCCTAATGAGCTAAGATGGCTTGAATGGCCCAATGCCCCGAATCTAGAATTTGGCTCTGGTCCAAATAAACTCGTGAGACTCGATGTCCCGAAAAGTCATATCAGACAATTAGGGGGCAACTTTCAGGTAAGCCCTTGTGATGATTAGTTTTTCCTTTTTATAGCTATAAAAAATACTTGCAGAGCTTAATGACTGCACTAGTATGTTTTTGCAGAAGTTCAGAAAGCTGAAGGTCATCAATTTCCGTAAATGCAAGTCCCTGGTTAGTATTCATGACTTGTCATCGGCTCCAAATGTGGAGAAATTGATTCTTAATGGGTGTGAGAGCTTGGTGGAGGTTCACCCATCCGTTGGAAATCTTGGCAAGCTAAAAGTTTTGTCGCTAGAGTCGTGCTCTAATCTTAGTAATTTTCCCAACACACTGAGGACTAAATCTCTTGAAACCCTTATTCTCTCCGGTTGTTCTAAATTCGAGAAGTTCCCAGATATTGATGGAAAGATGGAACATCTGCAGAATCTTTATCTTAATGGGACGGCTATTAAAGAACTCCCTTCATCAATTGAAAATCTTGTCTCTGTGGAGGGGATAGAATTAGCATTTTGCAAAAACCTCATAAGGCTTCCATGGCACATTTATAAGTTGAAAAATCTCAAGTCTTTGAATCTTTCTGACTGCTCGAATTTAATCACGTTTCCAAGAAACATGGAGGATTCAACTGATCCTGATGGTCGTCTGGGATTCCGAAAACTAAAGTACCTAGAACTTAGCGGCTGCAATCTATCGGAAGTAGACTTCCTTGAGAGTTTTTCCAGTTTTCCCACACTGCAGAAACTCCACCTTTCAAATAACAAGTTTACTCATTTGCCAAGATGCATCGACAAGTACTATTGTTTGAATGGATTGTATGTTGATGGATGCGAGCTACTACAAGAGATTCCTCAGCTTCCACCAAGTATTAAGCTATCAGCCCGATGTTGCAAATCTCTGCAAAAATTCCCAGATCTGGGGGGTCGCCCCGACCTCCCTCTTTCCGTTAACTTGACTTCATGTTGTGAATTATCCCGCAGAGGGGTCACTATGGCTGATGTGGCTGATTTGTCGTTACTCGAGGTCTGTCTGTCTCTCTCTCTCTCTATATGTGTATATATATGTCAACTGCAAATGCTTGATATGCGTACTATCTGTGTGACAGCATCTGCCAAAGGTGGATCGTCTCAGCATTAGCCTACCTGGAAGAGAGATGCCTAAATGGATTCTCCCCTGTGAAGGGGATTCCATATCTTTCATGATTCCCCAGGAGTTGTACGACAAGTTCAAAGGACTAGCACTCTGTGTTGTTCTTGAGCCCGGAGGAAGGAAAAGTGGTCGACGTTTTATGTCATTTCACAGTACTTGTTAATGGCCAAGAAGCGATGTCTTGGAGTAAAGAACTTGGGTCAATAGAATCTGACCATGTGTGGCTTCATTACGAACACTTTCTTTGGCTTTCAAAGAAGGAGATTTTGCAAAATGATTCGAGCCATATCCAAGTTTGCTTCAAAGCAGAACAGGGAAGCATAAAGAAGTGTGGATTCCGTCTAATATGTGAACAAAAGGAGGATGATCTGAGGGTGGTGTTCCCAGCACCATCAGCTGATAGAAACAAAGTGAAGTTTTTTGGGGAAGACTCAGAAGAAGATAATTCAATAGACACCGAGGAAGAAGATACTCCTATTGAAACAGATGTGGAGGAAAGCTCATCACCTTTAACAAAGAAGATGAGACGGTCTTAACTACGGTGAGACAATGGGTTCCAATGTCTTTGCTTTTCCCTTTTCTAGGCCTCCACTAGAGATTTGCAAGTGTCTGCTCCTTCAATTAGAATTCAAGATCATTATAAAACAGAGGTTTCGCACCATGCTACTAACATGATTGGGGAACATTTTTTTTTTTTTTTTTTTGCCTCTGATTCTTTATGATTTTTAGTGCAGAGTGCATTAACCCAAAAAATGAGAGGATGCTTGTTAAAATGGCCATGGTCTTCCAAGTTGCTCTTAATCCAATTAATGATGCCGATACTTCATAATTCGAAATTCTGAGATAGTAAGTTTTGCTAAATCTAGTATAATCTATATCTTTAGGAAAGTGTTGTTCGAATTGTCTCAAAGATCAAGAGGTCTATTCAGGGAAATTTAGTTGATTCCCCTGTTGTTACTCGGCAGCTTGCATTGGATTGGTATAAAGGGATAGCTCTAGCGTATGAGAAACGTTGCATTTTAGCAAAGGAGATTGACTTCAAGGATATTCATGAAAAGCAAACGGTATTTGTCAAACACCTTCTAAAATAAGTATTTCAAAGCAATTTTTAGAATGAGAAAAAAAAAATTAAAAAGGGAGAATGAAGGAACTTGCAGGTACATAAGAAAGCACAAGCAGGTGGCACAACAGTAGGACCAATGCCAACCTTGTGCGACCCTAGGCAATACGCCGCTGAGGTCAACCAAACCTTGGAGACGCGACACCAGTGTTGCTTGACCCTAGGTGACACGACACTAAATGCCAGTGTCCCATGACCTCAAGTGGCAGAATGTCGGAGCCACACGACTAGGCAACGCAATGCTCAACCCTTGACAAGCTAAATCTGGCATCAAGCAACCCTCGCAAAGCTTCTCGGAATCATGCAACCCTCGACGAAGCTTTGTCGGTGTCCGTTAACCTGGCCTCCTTCATGAAGCTTCCTAGCCATGACCAACCATGGCTTTCTCTCTCCTAAACAAGGTTGAGGGACAAAACATTATTACAAATATATTAATGATGGTAAGATTGTAAGAAAAAAAAAAATTCATTAAACTCCCGAACTTGCATTTGGAAAATACTAAAGCTCAAAGGTGAGGCTTGCCTCAAGCTTCAAGCATTTCAAAGCAGAACTTTTAGCTAAAGTCTTTGAAATTGTGTTACCAAATATCAGAACTTATTTTAAGAACTTTTGAAAGCCCAAAACAGCTTAATTCAAGATGACGGAGCACTCCAATTTTTAAAGGCCAAATTGGATGGGATTGAAACGGAGGGCAAAATTGGAATAGTGTATCACTTTGGGGGTCCTTGTGGGTCAAAAAATAATTTTTAGTAAATTATTTAAGGGTACTAATTTAAGATTTTCCGTGATATTAATCCAAATAATATTTATGTATTATTTTTTTTTCTTTTTTACCTTTTGAAGAGTTGAGTCTGATTCATTTGGCAAGTAAAATGCTAAGTAACATTTTAATAATTTCCATTGAGAATATTAGTAAGTTAAGTTCATACTAGGATTGCCTTTATATTCTTCATTGGCTTGCACCAAAGTTCATTCTCTTTCTCACTTTCTACCATTAGTCACCCTTTGTTTAAGTCCAGCTGGCTCGATATCGTCTATTTGAAACGCAAAATTCAATAAAGTAGAAATGTTGTTGCCCATAGCCAAAAATAAGATTACTACAGTCTCCAAAAAAGTGACCCAATCACATTATCAGAGAATACGATATATCAAATGCTCGTTACAAAACTATTAATTACAATCATTAAGGTTCGAAATCATGTACACCGGTAATATCTTTTTCAATTTCATTCATTACATCGTAACACATATTCACCTCAAATTAAATCTACCATCCACGATCAAATTCCAAAATTATAGCATCACCCCCTCCTCCTCCTCCTCCTTTTTCTCTCTCTCTCTAGATAAAAAGATGGAGAAGAGCTATCAATACTAGCCACCCTTTTTGAAATGTGCCAACCCATTAAGAGTGTATACTTAATTTGCATCTTATTATAATTGGAGAAACACTACCTATGGAAAACAATTAATACTCCCAGAGCGATATGCCGATTCTATTTAGACATCGAGTCATCCCGCATAATGAACCTTTCCTAATTGTTGTGATTTATATTGTATTAACAACGTTCGAGAGCAAAATCAAACGGATGACTCCAACCTTTGCAAATTATGCAACCTAAAAAGTCAACAAGCACGAAGCGATGTTGGGCAACTACTCGGACAAAATCTTGGGCCGACCAGAATTGAAACAGTCTTGGGTCAACTCCACCAAATGGGCAACCAAGACTGAAATGATGGGCCGATTCTCTTGCTGATCCTCTAGCCAGACTGAAGAATGGGCCATCTTCATACCTCATATCTAAAATAAATCGACATTGGGTTATCGACCTTATTAAGATTATAGATCATATCATCAATAATCATAAAATTCCACCTCCAACTCCTCTCAATTAAAAATAATGCGATAGTTACTTACTAGTGGAACCGATGTTAGAGATCACTTGACCAATTGAGAGCCGTCAATTCAACATTTGAATTAAAAACCACAAACAGAGAAAAAAAAATCCTTTTCACAACACTTTCTAAAGTTTATTTGAGGAAACTATGAGAAAATGACATCCGACTACTACTGAAAAACCTATTTGAAATTAATTGTTGGGAAATATCTTGGCCAAAAAAATCCTTCTTATATTAATTAATCTCCATTTACTTGTAAATTTTTAATTGAAGAAAAATGTCAAAAGTAGAGTGGTCTTGATCTCGAATCTTGCATGAGCGATAGCCACATGGACGACTTCAAGCATCCTCAATTATGTCAGGATGGACCAGGCCTTGTTCTAGACAATGACTTGTTGACAATGTTTGTCATTCTATAAATATCATCAAGGGGTCCAAAAGATCAAAGAAGTGGGGAAAATGAAGAAAAAGAAAGGAATTGCCTATATTTTCACTTTTGATATTTGCAATTAACTCCTATATTTTTGGTATTTTAGTATATAATCCTCTAAGTTTGTTTTTTTTTTTTCATCGGTAAATCTTTTCATTAGATTTAACAAGCTTAATTCTCCAAAATTTTGTTCCAAAAGCAATCTTCGACGAGTGTAGACAAATTTTGCGACTGATCCAACAAAGCAACATTGACGATTCCTACCGAAAATGAGCGGATGCAAAGATAAATTGGCCAGAGCTAGAAAGAGAGCAAGATAAAACGGTGATAGGATTATCCTAATGTTATCATTTTTTTTTACCTAAAAGATATTTTTATTTTCTTCTTTGATTTTGTGCTAAGTAATTTAATGGTCAAATTTCACGTGTAATTGACTTTTCATTTTTCCTTTCTTCTCCAACCAGTGTTCTCTCCGTGGCCGTTGAATTCAGTTTATTGTAAGAAAACGTGGCACTTGATTTCAACTGTCAAATTGTCTCTCGGAAAAAAAAAAGGAAAATGATAAAATCGTCCGACTACACGAGCCGTCTGATTGTGTGTATTTACAAGTGTAACCTTGGCTATCCTGGAAAAGAGGGGATGTCGGAATTTTCTTAATTTTTGGTGTCCGTCGTTTCTCAAATTTCCGAATTCCTTAACCTGTTGCATGCCATTCAGGTTTTACATTTTAGTTTTCTAATATTAGTTAATGTACAAAAAATGTTAACACGTGGCATTATTTCTTCCTATTTGGTGAGGTTAAAAATATCTTATGCAAAATAGAGTTTATTAATGCACACTCGTAATTCATGGGTTTGTTATTCTATCACTATACTAAATCCAGCCACAAAATAAAATTTATTTTAAGTTATTAATGTCTACTACTTCAAGTGATTTTACAATGTTTTATACCAAACAAAGTAACTTTAGTATTTTTTTTTTATCTTACTCTACTCATATCCTAACTCGGTTTACAGTGTTTTATACCAAATAAAGTAACTTTAGTATATATTTTTATTACCAGTTATACTTTACTCCTACTCTAATTCTCATTCTTAGGCTTTTGTCTTGCTTCCATACAAAGCGTGGAAGTCAAAACCCACATTTGAAACTAAATCGTTCCACCATCAACCATTTTGAGAAGGTGGCGATTCGAACCTCCTACCTCCCCTTCTTATGTAAGAAGGGTGGAACTCCAGTAGTTAACTTTAGTATGCTAAAATGTCTTTTTATCTACAGGGTTTTCATATACATGCATTCTCTATCAGTAAATGCTTTTTTTGTTTTTGGGTTAGACATTTTAACATACTCACAAAGTCAAGTTCTAAACCAGTTTTTTTTTTTTTTTTTTTGGCACTCCTCATTCGTTAATTCCACATGTCGTTCTCACATTTGTTTTACACGCTAAGAAGCTTATTAAGAATTACACATCACTTGTCTATGAAATTTATACGAGCCTTATCATCTCCCCATGGATTGCAGCCAACAAAAAAAATATAATTTACTCCTTCAAGTGAATGATTACAAAATACCAATTGCTAAAATTAAAATGTCGAAGTTCGTTGTATGCATCTTAATTTTTTTAAATAATGAGTGATTGACTTACCCTTTACAAAATGAAAGTGATGCATCGTTACATGTAAAAAAAAAAAAGTTTAACCTAGCTACGAAAGTGAGATGAAAAAGAAAATCAAAATAAAATGTTGTTCAAGTTTTTCTTTTTAGTTTAAAGTCTAAGTCTAGGTGGCAAGTATGCAAAGATTGACAGGGTTTCATTCTTTTAAACCTATAGTCCAAGAGGTAGTTTGAGTAGTTAAATGATTAATTCATACAATCAATTTAGTGTTTAGTTACGAAGTCACCTTTTACAAAAACTTTAAGGGTCATAACCATTATTGGCTTATTGATGAAGTCTTGTTGCTCATGGATAAGATGATTTGTATACATTAGTAAGATTTGGTCAGGTGAAGATTCGTGATCAATAATGAAAAAAAAAAATCATACCATAGAAATAATCTTATTTATTGTAAAAAAAAAAAAAAAAAAATCCTCGATGGGGGAGACGGTTCGGTCGGCCCAACCTTCAACGGCAAGTGGCCAGCACATGTGAACAAATGGGTTGGAAAAAAAAAAAAAAAAAAAAAAAAAAAAAAACTGCGCAAACGAAAGCTGCAGTGCAAATCCTACACGTTGTGGACTAAATTCTAGGAATGTGAAAAATGTACCGGATCCCACTTTTTAACAACAGTTTTACGTTACGGTTATGACGATTTGTGATGTAATACATATACTATTAAGACGTTTTTGTATTTAATTGCAATGACACATAATAATCTTATATAATATATTTGAAGTATCGTAGAAGTGCTCCTAACATATAATTTTATCATCGAAGGAAAATAAAAAAGTGACATTTACACTTTTTATATATGGCAACATGCCAATTGGAAAAAAAAAAGTTTTTCAATTTACAATAAGGATCAATTAGATAATGCACAAACAAATTCAGGTGAAACTTAAACATGAATGTAGCACACAATATCAAGCTTAAACTTGCCAATACCCAATTGATAGTCTCAAGAGCCTAATCAGGCTTAACTTACTTTTTGTCAATTATTTAATATAGTCAAATTGAGTGAAGTCAAATTTGAATGGTCCGATTTTCTTTTTCAAGTTGAGTTTGAACAAGAACTTTAATACTTGATTGAGTTCAAGTGAAGGTTCAAGTATCGAGTATGTTGTAATAGCTCAACTCAATTTGGATTATATCTCCACACGTTGAGGGCTAGACCTAGGACCCTAGCATTGGACCAAAGACACCAGGTAAACAAGTTATAGCATGGGCCACCTAAGACTCTACCATAAACTCGACTTGGGACCTTGGCCTTGGACTTGAGTTGTGAATTATGAAACGTGCTATCATCAATTTGTATTTATATATCGCCTAACAACTCCATATTACGAAATCCTTGACGATGTTTTACAAAAAAGATCATTGAGTCCGCCACAAGACAAGATATTAATAGAGTACCAAGCAATAAGTATAGAAACAATCTCTCTCAGCATTTTTACTTTCAAAACTTACCAAGAGAAACCCTAAAACACTCTCAAGAGGTAGAACCACCTGGCCCTATGTCTGTTTGTCTCGTGGACACCACGCAAACTCCATCTTCAGATCGATCTTCACTCCAAGGTTCAGGCCAAGTCAAACTCGTGCTCTGATTTGGCCACAACCCATGACACGTCAAAATGACACGTCCGATTGCTCGATCTCTTCCCATAAATTTTTGATCGGAAAAAAATTCATTAGGTTGCGCAAAAATGCGCACGATGATTTTCGGTTAGTGGCTTTGATAAATTGATAGTACCTTTCCCCGGTTCCCGTACGAAGAAGGAAAATAAAAAACGAACTCGCTGCTCTCCCTGATGGTGCGAGCGTCTTGGCTCACCGAGGGCACAAGTGTAATTGCACGAGTGCCAAGCGGGCCCCCTCCTCCCGAGACGAATCACGGCCGTCGATCAATCCCGACCCCTGTGTCGGCACACAGTGACCCGACACACGTGCGGAGTCTCATTTTACGTGCTTTCCCTCCCACCAGCCAACGACCCATCCCTGTCTCTGTGGACCCCACCGCATATCCCCATCCCTGGGCCATGGCCCATGGCCCCCACCACACGCTTATCTCGAATCTAATCTCCGCCCATTTCCAATTTTTTTTTATTAAAAATAAATTGAGCATAAATAAAAATGAAAAAGGTAAAATGACACCGCGGTATCTGAAATTTAGCCCAACAAGTAATACCATTCATGAACTTTCAATTTGTTCAATATTGTCCCTAAAATTCATATCCAATCTAGTTCATAGACTATACGAAAATGTTCAATACTATCTTTAAACTTGAATTATTGAGATAATAATTAGGAGTGATTGATTCCAAGATATGTAAGTTCTAAAGCTAGAACCTGAATTCTACCATATTATAACCGGTTTTTATTTTTCCCGTCTTGAGGGTTCACTATCTTCTTCTTCTTTTTTTCCATTTTTTTCTATTTTTACGGCAAAGTCATATGAGATTATTAGTAACGAAATGATTTAAAATAAAAGATGAACAATAGAAATCCTAATATACCGAAACTAACAATCTGAATATGTAGTCAAGTACAATTATAAACAATAAAAAAGTTCAAACACGTAATATAAAACATAAATTCCCCATCCATCCATAAAAATTTAGAGGAAAATGAAAGGCTGGCAAGAAGTTTCAAAAAATGACAAAGGATGAAAGAGTGCTAAGGTTAAAATTTAAGGGAAAAAGAAATTAGATTTAAGCTTTTTAGCTTATAAAATAGATTCCAAAGTAGAGTGGACCCACCTGGAACCTATTCCTAGAACTATTTCAACGAGTAAAATCGGTTTGGTTGCACGCCCCTAATAACAACATTAAGCATCTCCATATAATTTAAGGACTAACTTGAATATGTAATAAAATATTAAGGATCATGCTATATTACATAAAATAAAAATTTAAAGATCGCATTATAAATTTGGTCAAAATTTAGAGACAATTTATGTCATTATCCAAAATGCATATCAATATCCATTTAAAAATTTTAAATGAGCAATTTACTTTAAATTCAGCAATTTTTTTTAATATTATCAAAGCACTATTAATAACCCGAAAGTCTGCCACACATTATCGCGATCTCCCCCTCTCTAAAAGTCTCAAAGCTCCAAAGGAAAAAAATATCAACAGCGCAAAGGGAGCCACTTTTGTCAACAAAAGCCAACATCATCATCATCCTCATCATCCCCTCTTTCTCTCTCTCTCGCTCAGAGCTTCTCACTCAACAGCAATGCACAACGCCTACATCACCCCCTCCCAAACCCACCACGGCCACGGCCCGGCCACCCCCAAGTCCCCCTCCGCTCCGGCGGCGGCGGCGACGGCTGCGACGACAGCATCATCGGCGTTCACGGTGATCTGCGTGCTTCACTCCCTGATCACGCTCTTCTGCGGCTCCCTCATGATGTTCCACACCCGGCCATCAGAGTGCGTGCAGTTGTGTTTTGTTTAAAAATTGTTAAGGGAATGAAATATAAAAAGTGTTTGTTATGGGGAACAATTTTTGAACAAAAAACGCGTTTCGTAAATTTGTTAGGGAATAAAAAATAAACATAAACACGTTTGGTAAATTTATATAATTTTTTTATTTCTTTTATTTTTTAATATTTTTATTCTATTTATTCTATTTTTTTCTTTTTTTCCTTTTTTTCTTTTTCTTTTTTCTTTTTTTTTTTTTGGCCGGGTGCCGGCCTCGGCCATGGCCGGCAACCGGCCAACGAGGGCCGGTGGCCTCGCCTAGCCACGGCGAGGCTCGCCGGCCCTCGGCGAGGTCCGGTGGCCTCGCCGGATCCGGGCGAGATCGAGCTCGCGCGCGGCCGGCGCGAGGTCGGCTCGCCTGGCCGGGCGAGCTCAAGCTCGCCCGATCCGGCGAGGCCGAGCTCGCCCAGCCAAGGCGAGGCCGACCCTCGCCGTGGCTGGGCGAGACCGCCGGCCCTCGTCGGCCGGTCGCCGGCCATGGCCGAGGCCGGCGACCGGCGAAAGAAAAAAGAAAGAAAATAAGAAGAAGAAAATAAGAAGAAAAAGAAGAAGAAATACAAAAGTGTTTCTAAGATTTGTTTCAGAAATAAGAAACACATAATTTGTGTTTTTATTTACATTTTTTTTTTTAACAAAAGAACAAAAGAGCAAAAAAAAAGGAATAGAAACGCACCCAAACGCGTTTTGTTCCTTTTTTGTTAAAAGGGAACAAAAAAACAGAAAAAGTGTTTAAAAACAAAAAAAAAAGAAACATAAACAAACAGACCCCTACTCTCTCGGCCACGGCATCGACGCCGCTGAGCGCCTCCTCAGGTCCACCCCGCAGGACCTGCTCCTGATCCGGACCTCCGACTCCTTCGCCGGCCTCCTGCTCCTCGCCATCGGCCTCCTCCTCCTCATGGTGTCCAACATCAAGAACCGGGAGTTCCAGGGACTTCTTTGCCAAGGGCTGCACGGTGCTGCACGTGTTCGTGGCGGTGTGGAGGAGGGTCTCGTTCGAGCGGCGGGTGGAGGACCTGGCCGGGATTGCCTCCGGCAGACGGTGGGGGACTTCCTGCTGGCCCTGTCGTGGCTCCTCTTCGTCGTCTACTCCTGGAGGGAGAAGTACGACTGACCCGAAACGGAATCGCGCGTAATAAAAATGAAACAAAATCTATTTTTAATCTTCAAGGAGTTGATTGAGTAGGTGAGAGATTGATTCATAAGACAAATCCTATATTTAGTTGCACACTCGCCACTAAGAATAACTCTTAAGGGGTCATGCTCATGATCAGTGGCCCGTTGATGAAGTCTTATTGCACGTGATTAAGACAATTTGCATGCATTCATAGGGTTTTAGTCAAGTGAAGATTCGCATCCGTTGTTATATATATATATATATTTTCCTGTATGCCTAATTTTAATTATTATAAAAATTCCTCTATAAGTATGCCGCTTTCATTTGAAACTTATCAATTCGTTTGGTTTAGGGAAAATTCTTTAAGCTAGAAAAATGGTAAAACAATATCTTGTTAATCATCCAGTGGACTAACTAGATGTACACGGAGTACAAAAGTGCGGGTCGAACAAATGGGTTAAACACCTGCACACAAAAGCTGCGGTGCAAATCCAAAAGAATTGTCCAACCTTGCTAAAATAGGGGAATCTCTAAGCCGTACGGAATCTCCACTCTTTCAATAACCATTTCATGTTGCCATAACTCGTATACTGTAAATCAATTTTAGTGATGTATCATAACAATATTTTACTTTAATTACAATGATATGTTGTAATATTACATGGTAGAATTGAAGTAACATAGAAGTCACTCTAACTTAGGAGTCTTCATCGAATGAGAAGGATATGTTGAAAGACAATAAGTTTTTCAATGTACCATGCCAATTGGGAAAAAGAAAATCTTTCTGTTCACAACACAAATCAATTAAATGAACCAAAATCAAGTTTAAGTAAAAGTTAAACAAGAATTTGCCATATAATATCAAGCGTGAACTCGCTGGTATTCGGCTGGATAGTTTTACTATTCTAATTGAGTTTCAATTAAATTCTGTAGATTATTTAATAATTCTAGAGAGACACAAAAATACTTATGATTCCATTGCATATGAAATTTTGAGCTCCAGTTGGTTTATATTTCAACTTAATCAAGTTGAATTCAATTGAAACTTTTTAATATCTCAATTTTCTTCTCAAGTTGAGTTTGAGCAAGAAATTGAATACTTGATCAAGCTCTGCTCAAGTGTGTGGACATCTAAACTTTAACTTGTGGACTTATCATTCATCACATTAGAAAATTAAAATAAATAATAAATTATAACCCGATCCCTTAATAAATATCAATATTGCATTGCGTTTAGCATTTAGACATTATAAAGCAATCCACATTGAATAAGTTTCATTCGAATTGCCTCGTCGTGGATGGCATTTGAATTGGCTTGTCAGCTAAATGGACTCGAATTTAGGAAAGGCGGAGGCCCTAATCTTATTTGAATTTTCAAGACCAAGCCAAATTTAATCCAAGTCATGTTGAACTTCGACCAGCACACAAAGTAAAGCATACAAGGCAAAGTATTTTGGCAAAATGCATGATTCTTGGCAAGATTGTTTGGCGTTCTCACGGCAATCCAAGTCCTGTTGAACTTTGGCCAGCACATACTTCGTCGTGCCAGAGCGACGTCAACGTAGCCTCGCTGGTCCTTGCCGTGGTCGCACATCTTTCGCTGTCTTCCAGGACTTCCTCATCAAATTCTCGTGGGAAAAAACCACGAAAAACTCCAAACTTTTTTTTGTGACGTGAAAAATCCTAAACTTTGTCATCCGTAACACGTTTACCCCAAACTTTTTTTGTGTGACACATTTACCCTATATTATAGGAGTTTTGGTCTTTTTTTACTTTTAAATTTCTTTTTTTTTTTTCTTCTCTCTTCCCTCCATCGGCTGGCCGGCAGAGGGAAGCCAGCATCGGGCAATGGTCACCCTCGCCTGGGCTGGCTAGGGCTGCCCTCACTGGTGTCAGGCAAGGGCCTCCCTTGCGCCCTCGCCCAACGCAGGCGAGGGCAGCCCTCGCCAGATCGGGCGAGGGGTGCCCTCACCGGCGATGGGCCAGGACGGCCCTTGCCGATTGAGCGAGCAGCGCTCTTGCCAACGTTGGGTGAGGGCACCCGGCCCAATCTGGTGAGGGAGGTCCTCATCTAACCCAGCCGAGGGCCGCCCTCGCCCGACACGCCGAGGGCAGCCCTAGCCAGCATTCGGCAAGGGCGACCCTCGCCCGATGCCGGCGAGGGCTGCCCTCGCCGATTCCGGCTTCCCTCCACCATGGCCGGCGGAGGGAAGAAGAAGAAAATAATAATAATAATAAAGAGGAAAAACAGAAAGAAAAAATAAGACAAAAATGCCCTTGATTGGGTAAATATGTCATAGTTTGAAAAGTTTGGGGTTTTCACAGTACAAATTTTTTTATGGTAAATATGTCATTTGGGAAAAAGTTTGGGATTTTTTATGTTCTTTTTTCAATTCTCGTCGGAAGTCGTTAAAATTGCAGGTTGTTTTTGGCGCGGTAAGTATTCTGTCGCTGTTTGTTAATATCCCCCCAGGCGAGAGAGAGAGAGAAGAAAATGGCAGGGCTCTGGATGCTCTTCGGGTTTCGTGGCCTTTTTCTTTTGGATTCTTTAATTGTCACTGGGTTGAAATCGATAGTGCTTGAATTCAAACATTCGCTTCTTTCGGCCATGCAAACTGGACCAGGCCCTTCCAATCAGGACCACATTGGAGCCATTTTTATCATTTTCTCTTTCTTTTAACTTTTTAAAATTCGTTTTAATATATTTTACAAGAATCTATGCTTGATTTGTCAACTAAAACTTAGATGTTGATACTGACGTAAATATTTTGTTTTAATTTTAATTTTATTTTCTTCACATGGCTAACAAGATCGTCGACCCCTGGTAGAGGTGACTAGTGAGGGCCAACAACCCCCTCGCCAGGCATTGACGAGGATTCATTGTTTCACAAAAATAATGTTTACTATATACCAAAATGGAGATTAGGTGAAACTTTAACATCAATGTGCCATATGATATCAAATTTCAACTCGATAGTATTTGGCTAGATAGTCTTACAAGTCTAATTGAGTTTTTCTTTTTGTAAATTATTTATATGACATTTTAAGCCCAATCCTTTAATATTTCAACATAATAAAATTGAATCCCGATGCAACTTTTGAGAACTTCAATTTTCTTTTCCAATTGAGTTCAAGTAAGAAATTCAATTCCCGATCAAGCTAAGCTCGAGTGAAGTTTCGAGCAATCAAATACGTGAGTCGAGCTTGACAGTGCATTAGCTCGTCTCAATGTGGTCATCCTTTAATTCGAGGACTAGACCTAGGACGCTAGTGCTTAGACTTGATACCTCAGAGATGGGTTGCGCGTCCGTGCGCGTGGACTGAGAGAGACCAGCCGAGCAGGTTATCACATGGGCCAGTGGCACCTTTTGTCTTCGAGTTCTAGGCCGATTCTTCATCGTTCCAGATTCGTTGGTCGATTGCCACATGTTCTGGTGGATCCTGCGCTTCAGAAACTTCCGTTCTTTCTGCTTCCCTGGCTTTCTCTCCCCTCACTTTCTTCTTCCTCCTCCTTCATACTCCTTCAAAACAATATTCAACTCAGAAACGCCGGGCAGCCACAATCCTAGATCTCTCTATCTTCTTGCCCTCGACACCATCAGGGCCGGGCGATCCATCGTCGTTACGGGTCAGCTTCGTTTATTTTTGCACTCCTATGGTTTTCCGGTGATCCCAACGTCGATCTCGCCCTCTACACCCTCGCCGCCGCGCGTTCCTTCCTCGTCCAGCAGCATATTTATCTGAAATCGAAAGCTGAAAACTTTTTCACCAACCAAATGGCCCTGAGTCTGGTCCAATATTTTCCTGCGAATGAGACAGGCTAAGAGTGCTTGTTTCTTTGAAGCGAGCCAGAGCCAGAGCAAAGGGAAGAGATCGTTGACTTCGCTGCCAATCAGGGAAGAGCGACCGCGGGTCAGAGGCCACCGTGCCTCTCTGATAGCAAAGCCGACTCTGCTTCAGCCTTAAGCCCTTGATTTTCGTAGCAAGACTCTCTCTCTCTGTTCCGATGCTTGGCAATCTAGGGAAGCACATATACCATCAGCTCTTCTAATTGCTGCTTCTTCGAATATGAAAAGGAATTACCATGTGTTCCTCAGTTTCAGAGGAATAGATGTCCGCCAAGGCTTCCTCAGTCATCTCTACGCGGCTCTGGACCAGAGAGGAATATACACTTTTGTGGATAGCGAGGAGCTTAGGAAAGGAGAGGAAATATCGCGGACGCTCATGAGGGCGATCGAGGAATCGCACATCGCAATCATCGTTTTCTCTGAGGATTACGCTTCCTCACGGTGGTGTTTGGAAGAGCTCTTGAAAATCATGGAGTGCAAGGAGAAAAACGGCCTGATGGTGTTCCCAGTGTTTTACGAAGTGGAACCTAGAGAAGTGAGAGAGGGGAGAGAGAGTTATAAGAGAGCTATGGATAACCATGAGTACAAATTCGGGAAGGATTCAGAGAAAGTGAAGAGATGGAAGAAGGCTCTCTTTGAAACCGGTAGCTTGTCTGGGTGGGAGTTGAATGACAGGTAAGCACAAATGTGACAATGGTGTTTTGTGATTGTTAGCTTGTGATTGTCTGTTAGATGTCAGATCGTATGCTCTTTTTTGGATCTTCGAATTGAAGATACAAAGTGGAGAAAATTACACCGTGGACACAAAAGTCAAATAACCAAAGCTAGTAGATTCTTTGAATTGATTCTTGCTGTGTGGATAATGAGATTTATCAAACATAAATAGTGCGATTCATAGTGCCTGAGTCATTATTGTCTTCAGATTCAGGTTGTTTGTAATTTTCCTCGCGTAGATGTTGGCGCAGGTTCACCCACTTTGCATCTTATTATTTGCTTATCTTCTTATGAAATTTTCCTTATCACGTCAGAGGTTGAATTCCTGCTATGGCTTTGAAATGCTAAAACGGTTTTCTCTTTCTTTTGAGTGCTTATCAGAGACGAAGCGGATCTCATACAATGCATCGTGAAGGAATTATCGATTCATCTCAACCGAACACCCTTACATGTCGCTAAGTATCCAGTCGGAATAGATTCTCGAGTTCAAGAACTAATATGGTTGTCACAAAAAGAGTCGGCTGATGATGATGTTCTGATGATAGGTCTATGGGGACCCGGAGGCATAGGGAAGACAGCAATTGCCAAGGCCCTATATAATGCTATGATGAGACAATTTCAGGTTTGTAGTTTTTTGGAGCAAGTTAGAGAAAAATCACACCGAAGCGATGGTCTTGTTACTTTACAAAAGGATCTTCTATCTGAGATCTTGGTTCATCCTTTAACGATCTACAGTGTCGCTGGAGGAATTAGTTTGATACAAGAAAGACTATGTTGCAAGAAGGTTCTCCTGGTCCTTGATGATGTTGACCATATGAATCAACTGAATGCATTAGCTGGAAAAGGCAATTGGTTTGGAAAAGGAAGTAGAATCATTGTTACATCAAGAGATAAACATTTACTAATTTCTCATGACAAAAATTATGTGTATGAAGTTAAAACTTTAAAAGATGATGAAGCACGAGACCTTTTTGGTCAGCATGCCTTTACAAATAGCAATAAAGTAGAAATAAGAAGGGATCTCATTGATGGAGCACTGCATTATGCCGATAACCTTCCATTAGCCCTGGAAGTGTTGGGCTCATTCTTACGTGGAAGAAACGAAGCTGCTTGGGAAAGTGCATTGCATAAACTCTCCAAAAGTCCTGACCAAACTATTAATCGAGTTCTCAAAACGAGCTTTGATGGATTGGACGAGAACGAGAGGGAGATTTTCCTCGATATTGCTTGTTTCTTTAAGGGAAATGAAATAGAATACATCCAGAAAGTTCTTGACAGCTGTGATTTCGACACAACCATAGGAATGGAAATTCTCATTGAGAGGTCCTTGATAAAAAATGAGAGGGGTTACCTGCAAATGCATGATTTGGTTCAGTTGATGGGTATGAATATTGTTAAACAAGAATGTCGCGATGATCCTGGAAAGCGCAGCAGATTATGGCTTTTGGAAGATGTTGAGGACATTTTTTATCATAATACGGTAAAAGTTGTTTATGTCAGTTTTGCTACATTTCAGTTTATATTACTCTAATTTGGACAGTATAATGTAAATCTTAACTGTAAATTTTGTCTGACAAATGAATTTGCTCTGTTATGGATAGGGGACGAATGTTGTAAAGGCCATGGTATTGGACTTGGCCTGACCAGAAGCGATAATCATCAGTCTTGATGCTTTCGCAAATATGAACAAGTTGAGAATACTCATTTTGCGTGGAGGTTGTATCTCTTCACAGGCTCAAGTACGTCTCCCTAACGAGCTAAGATGGCTTGAATGGTCCAATGCCCCGAATCTAGAATTTGGCTCTGGTCCAAATAAACTCGTGAGACTCAATGTCTGGAAAAGTCATATCAAACAATTAGTGGGCAACTTTCAGGTAAGCACTTGCGATGATTAGCTTTTCCTTTTTTATAGCTATAAAAAATATTTGCAGAGCTTAATGACTGCACTAGTATGTTTTTGCAGAATTTTAGGAAGTTGAAGTCCATCAATCTCTGTGAATGCAAGTCTTTGGTTAGTATTCCTGATCTGTCACCGGCTCCAAATATGGAGAGATTGACTCTTTATGGGTGTGAGAGCTTGGTGGAGGTTCACCCATCCGTTGGAAATCTTGCCAAGCTAGAAGTTTTGTCACTAGAATCGTGCTCTAATTTTAGTAATTTTCCTAACACGCTAAGGACTAAATCTCTTCAAATCCTTCGTCTCTCTGGTTGCTCTAAACTTGAGAAGTTCCCAGATATTGACGGAGAGATGGAACATCTGAAAAGACTTTATCTACATAGGACAGGTATTAAAGAACTCCCTGCATCAATTCAAAATCTTATCTCTATGGAGTGGATGGATTTAGCATTTTGCGAAAACCTCGTGAGGCTTCCATCACACATTTATAAGTTGAAAAATCTTATGTATTTGAAACTTTCTGGCTGCTCGAATTTAATCACATTTCCCAAAAACGTGGAGGATTCAATTGATCCTGATGTCAGTCTGGGATTCCGAAAACTAAAATTCCTAATACTTAAGGGCTGCGATCTATCAGAAGTAGAGTTCCTTGAGAGTACTTCCAGTTTTCCCAAATTGGAGCACCTAAACCTTTCATATAACAAGTTTACTCATCTGCCGACATGCATCAACAAGTACTATAGTTTGAGGCGATTGACGGTTAAGGGATGCGAGCTACTACAAGAGATTCCTCAGCTTCCGCCAAATTTTAATAGGCTATCAGCACCTAATTGCAAATCCTTGCAAAAACTCCCAGATTTTCTGTGGGATTCGGGTGACTCGACTTCATGTTTATTATTCCGCGAAGGAGTCAATATGGATGATGTGTCTTACGAGGTCTCTCTCTCTCTCTCTCTCTCTCTCTCTCTCTCTCTCTATTATTTACACACACACACACATATATATACTTAAATGCTTGATATGCGTACCCTCTGTGACAGATGGGCTCGCTCGACGTTGTTATAAGTGGAAGAGAGATGCCTAAATGGATTCAACCCTGTAAAGAGTATTCCATATTTTTCATGATTCCACAGGACTTGTATGATGAGATTAAAGGACTAGCATTCTGTGTTGTTCTTAGCCCGGAGGAAGGAAAAGTGGTCGACGTTTTGTGGAATATCACATTATTTGTTAATGGCCAAGAAGCGATGGCTTGGGAAGAAGAACTTTTGTCAATAGAATCTGATCATGTGTGGCTTTATTATGATTTACACTTTTTTGAACATTCAGTGAAGGAGCTTTTGCAAAATGATCGGAGCCATTTCCAAGTTTGCTTCAAAGCAAAACAGGGATGCATAAAGAAGTGTGGATTCCGTCTAATATGTGAACAAAAGGAGGATGATCCGAGGGTGGTGTTCCCAGCACCACCAGCTGATGGAAGCAATGTGAACGTTTTCTCGGAAGACTCAGAAGAAGATAATTCAACAGAACCTGAGGAAGAAACTCCAATTGAAACAGATGCAGAGTAAAGCTCATCACCTTTAACAAAGAAGATAAGACGGTCTTAACTACGGTGAGACTTTGGGTTCAATATCTTTGCTTTTCTCTTTTCTGGACCTCCACTAGAGATTTGCAAGTGTCTGCTCCTTCAATTAGAATTCAAGATCATTATAAAACAGAGGTTTCGCACCATGCTACTGACATGATTGGGGAACTTTTTTTGTTTTTTTTTGGCCTCTGATTCTTTATGATTTTTAGTGCAGAGTGCATTAACCCAAAAATTAAGAGGATGCTTGTTGAAATGGCCATGGTCTTCCAAGTTGCGCCATGTAATTTATTAGATGGGCCTCTGTCGTCTCTCTTAATCCAATTCCAATTAATGATGCAGATACTTCATAATTCAAAATTCTGAGATAGTAAGTTTTGCTAAATCTTGTATAATCTATATCTTTAGGAAAGTGCTGTTCGAATTGTCTCAAAGATCAAGAGGTCTATACAGGGAAATTCAGTCGATTCCCTTGTTGTTACTCGGCAGCTTGCATTGGATTGGTATAAAGGGACAGCTCTGGCGTCTGAGACACATTGCATTTTAGCAAAGGAGATTGACTTCAAGGATATTCATGAAAAGTAAACGGTATTTTTCAAACGCCTTCTAAAATAAGTATTTCAAAGCAATTTTTAGAATGAGAAAAAAAATTAAAAAGGGAGAACAAAGGAACTTGCAGGTACATATGAAAGCACAAGCAGGTGGCACAACAGTAGGACCAGTGCCGACCTTGTGCGAACCTCAGCAATACGCCGTTGAGGTCAGGCGACACGACACTAAATGCCAATGTCCCATGACCTCAAGTGGCGGAATGTCGGAGCCACACGACTAGGCAATGCAATGCTCAACCCTCGACAAGCTAAATCTAGCATCAAGAAATCTGCAAAGCTTCTGAGAATCATGCAACCTTCGACGAAGCTTTACCGCTGTCCATCAACCCTCGGCCTCCTTCATGAAGCTTCCTAGCCATCACCAACGATGGCTTTCTCTCTCCTAACCAAGATTGAGGGGGTAAAACATTATTACAAATATATATATATATTTGATGATCCGGAAATTGCCGTACAATTGGTAGCTGGCAACGTAAAACCCGGGGTGACGCTAGCGCATGGACCCATCTCCCACGGCGCCGCACTTAAGTCGCGCAATTGCACACGGGTGACTCAAACCTCCCCCCAATCAGAATGGGGGAAACGCCCGAGCCAACGTGCCCACAACGGGGTGGGTATTACAAATATATTAATGATGGTAAGATTGTAAGAAAAAAAATTTCATTAAAACTCCCGAACTTGCATTTGGAAAATAATAAAGTGGAGCTTCAAGTAATTCAAAGCAGAACATTTCACTAAAAGGTCTTTGAACTTGTGTTACCAAATATCAAAACTTATATTAAGAGCTTTTGAAAGCCCAAAATAGCTTAATTCAAAATGACGGAGCACTCAAATTTTTAAAGGCCAAATTGGACAAGATTGAAACAGAGGGTAAAATTGGAATAGTGTATCACTCTGGGCGTCCTCTCGAGTCAAAAAAAATTTGATAAATTATTTAAGGGTGCCAATTTAAGATTTTATGTGATGTTAATCCGAATAATATCTATGTATTATTATTTTTCTTTTTTAGCTTTTGAAGAGTTGAGTCTGATTTATTTGGCAAGTGAAATGCTAAGTAACATTTTAATAATTTCCACTGAGAATATTAGTAAGTTAAGTTGATACTAGGATTGCCCTTATATTCTTCATTGGCTTACGCTAAAGTTCATTCTCTTTCTCACTTTCTATCACTAGTCACCCCTCGTTTAAGTCTAGTTGGCCCAATATAGTCTATTTGAAATGCAATATTCAATAAAGTAGAAATGTTGTTGCCCAGCACTTTTTGAAGCCAAATATATAATTACTACAATCTCCAAAAAGGTAATCCAATCACATTGTTAGAGAATACAATATATCAAATGCTTGTTACTAAACTATTAATTACAATCATTAAGGTTCAAAATCATGTACACCGGTAATATCTTTTTTTGATATTTCACTCATTGGATTGTAACACGTATTCACCTCAAATTAAATCTACCACCCACGATCAAATACCCAAATTATAACAGGATGGGAAGTGAGAAAGAGTGTGAACTTTAGCACCGGCCAATGAATAATTTAAACACAATCCTAGTATGAACTTGACTTAACCAATGTTCTTCGAGGAAATTACTTGACATTTTCACTTGCCAAATGAAATGGGACTTGACTCTTCAAAAGGAGAAGAAGAAAAGAAAAAAATGTCTATGATTAGATATTAAATTAAATTAAATTGCTCTCATTGGAAATTTGTTCTTCTTTAATTCTTTAAAATACATTTATATGTGTTTTTTTTATAAAGAAAAAGGACGGAACGGAAAAAACGATGGGGAGGGACAGATTCAAGAGAAGCGAATGGCGGGGGCCAGAGTGATGGGGACGTGCAGTGGGGTTCACAGAGAGATGGCTCGTTGGATAGGATCGACGGCGGTGATTTGTTTAGGGAGGGGCCGACTGAAGAGGCCGAATTGTTTGGCAATTCATGTTTTTTTTTTCTCGATCGACCATTCATATTTAAGTTTACATAAACTCAATTTTGGTTCATATAGTCGATCTGTCCTCTACGTTGAAAAACTTTACTCTTTTTCCAACTGGCATAAAAAAAATGGGAAAACTCATTATTTTTCAATGTATCATTCTCAGTCGATAACAAACTCCTAAGTTAGATTCATTTCTATGCACAAAATGGCCCTCGTTTGTGGCCTCCAATAATAAATAATTATAAATTTGATATTTTAAAAAAGTTAAAATGAGTGCACGAAGGAAAATTTAATCATTTTTTCATACCAAATGACAGAAAATATTTTCTAATTCATTTTCAGGTTTTAGGCAAAAACCAAAAATTTTGTAATTTTCCTTAAAAAAAACTTCTTCCAAGAAACAAATGGAGGCTTTTTCTTTTAAAATATTATAAAAATTGTCCACTAGATTTGTATTACATGAAAGTGTTTTAGCAATACTATTTAAAAAAAAATAAGAAATAAGATTTCTTGGATTTAGTTAAACAAGTCAGGTATAGGTTGGTAATGGGTTGGGGTGGGTATAGGTCAAGAATTTTGCATCACAATAAATGAGTCATAAACGGGTTAAATAAGTCGATTTGGATCAAACCATTTATGACTCTACCTAAACCCAACCCGACCAACCAATTTAACAGGTCTAGTCTCCGAGGGCCACCTGAGGTCTGGAACCTCGAACAACGGCCGCTTATGTAAACAAAGGGCCAGTTATTTTTTTTTATTAATAACAAAAGTCCTTTATAAATATAATTTTTCCAAATATAATTTTACTCAAATGTACTTCATAGTGGACTTTTGCATTCTGAAAAACGCATTTATTTTAAATTTCTTTACATTTTCCCTAAGGCTTTCCTTAAAAGTCCTACCATATGCAACCTAAATGGTAGACTTGACGACTTCAAGCCATCAATACTTAAATGAAGGGTCACTAATGCGATGGAAAGCGAGAAAGAGTGTGAACTTTAGTGCCGGCCATGAGCTTGACTTAACCAATGCTCTTCAAGGAAATAACTTGACATTTTCACTTGTCAAATGAAATGGGATTTGACTCTTCAAAAGGAGAAGAAGAAAAGAAAAAAAAATGTCTATGTTAAATATTAAATTAAATTAAATTGCTCTCATTGGAAATATGTTCTTGTTTAATTCTTTAACATGCATTTATATGTGTTTTTATTGTTTTATTATTCTTAATCAGTGTCTTTTAGGATATCTGTTAATAAAAATTATTTTTATTTATACTCAAATTTGCGTTTTTCTTTTTAAAGGACGGAATGGAAAAGACGATGGGGAGGGAGAGACTCAAGAGAAGCACATGGTGGGGGCCAGAGTGATGGGGATATACAGTGGGGCCCGAAGACAGAGATGGCTCGTTTGATACATCGACGGCTGTGATTTGTTTAGGGAGGGGCCAACTGGAGAGGCCGAATCGTATGGCACATTCATTTTTTTTTTTTTAACCACCAAAAAAAAAAAGTAGTAGAAATGATATTGCCAAGAAATTGCCCGGAACTGGAGTGTGGGGATATTTACTCGGAGGGAAGGAACGGGGAAGGATCATTTTTTAATGGTGGCTCTAATGGTAGCTTCCACGGTTTTACTCACAAAGAAGACAAAAAGCGACCAAAAAAAAAAAGTAGAAACGATATTGCCAAGAAATAGCCTCTAATGGTACACGGTTTTACTCAAAGAAGACAAAAGTCAAAAAGCAACTCTGACAAATAGATGTGGGACTCGGGCAGAATCTCCAGTCTCACCGTGATAGTTCGTCTAGTCATTCGTTCCATTGCGTATCTCATACTCCACGTCTATACAAATACACATAAGAGCTAGATCTTGGAATCCCCGGTCAGATAGCAAATATTCTTAAAGCACATCATTCATCAGCTCTTTCAATGGCTGCTTCTTCAAAGCCGAAAAGGAATCACGAAGTGTTCCTAAATTTCAGAGGCACAGATGTTCGTAACAACTTCCTTAGTCATCTCTATATAGCTTTTGACCATAATGGAATACACAGTTTTGTGGATAGCGAAGAGCTTAGGAAAGGAGAGGAAATATCACCGGCGCTCATGAGAGCGATCGAGGAATCACACGTCGCAATCATCATTTTCTCCGAGGAGTACGCTTCCTCACCATGGTGTTTGGAAGAGCTTGTGAAAATCATGGAGTGCAAGGAGCAAAAAGGCTTGAAGGTGTTGCCCGTGTTTTACAAAGTGGAACCAAGAGAAGTGAAAGTGGGGAGAAAGAGTTATGGAAGAAATATGGCTAAGCATGAGTTAAAGTTCGGGAAGGATTCAGAAAAAGTGAAAAGATGGAAGAAAACTCTCTTTGATGCTGGTAACTTGTCTGGGTGGGATATGAATAACAGGTACGCGGAAAACTTGAATAACCAAAACTTCAAGCTAGCAGATTCTTTGAATCCAATTCTCAATGTGTAGATAATGAGAAATTTTGTCTTAGATAAATAGTGTGGTTCATTGCACTCGAGGCATTATTGTCCTTAGGCGCAGGCTCTTTGTAATTTTCATCGCGCAAATGTTGGCGCAGGCACGTGTTATTTCTTTTCATCTTATTATTTGCAAACCTTCTTATGAAATGTCACTTATGACTTTTAGAGGTTGAAATGCTAAAGGATGTTTCTCTTTCTTTTGAGTGCTCATCAGAGATGAAGCGGAGCTTATCCAATGCATCGTCAATGAATTATCATTTCACCTCAACCGAAGACCCCTATATGTCACTAAGTATCCAGTTGAAATAGATTCACAAGTTCAAAAACTAATATGGTTGATACAACAAGAGTCGGCTGATGATGGTGTTCTAATGATAGGTCTATGGGGACCTGGAGGCATAGGGAAGACAACAATTGCTAAGGCCTTATATAATGCTATGGAGAGAAAATTTCAGGGTTGTAGTTTTTTGGAGCAAGTTAGAGAAAAATCGAACCGAAGTGATGGTCTTGTTGCTTTACAAAGGGATCTTCTATATGAGATCCTAGTTCATAAATCTTTAATGATCTATAGTGTTGGTGGAGGAATTAGTTTGATACGAGAAAGACTATGTTGCAAGAAGATTCTCCTAGTTCTTGATGATGTTGACCAGATGAATCAACTGAATGCATTAGCCGGAGAAGGCAATTGGTTTGGAAAAGGAAGTAGAATCATTGTGACATCAAGAGATAAACATTTGCTAACTTCTCATAGAATGAATTGTGTGTATGAAATTAAACCTTTAGAATACGACAAAGCACGAGAACTTTTTCATCAGCATGCCTTTCCAAATAGTAGGAAAGTTGGAATAAGAAGGGATCTCATTGATAGGGCACTGCGCTATGCTGACGGCCTTCCATTAGCCCTTGAAGTGTTGGGCTCATTCTTATATGGAAGGGAGGAATCTGCGTGGGACAGTACATTGCATAAACTCTCAAAAAGTCCTGACCAAACTATCAATCGAGTTCTCAAAACAAGCTTCGATGGATTGGGGGGTAGTGAGAGGGAGATTTTCCTCGATATTGCTTGTTTCTTTAAGGGGAAGAGAATAGAATACATCAAGGAAGTTCTTGATAGCTGTGATTTTGACCCAATTATAGGAATAGAAATTCTCATCGAGAGGTCCCTAATAAAAAATGTGAATGGAACCTTACAAATGCATGATTTGGTTCAATTGATGGGTAAGGATATCGTTAAACATGAATGTCCCGATGATCCTAGGAAGCGTAGTAGGTTGTGGCTTTTCGAAGAGGTTCAGGACATTCTACGCGAATATACGGTAAAAGTCGTTTATGTCCATTTTATTGAATCTCAGTTTTTACATCACTCTAATTCAAATAGTAAAATGTAAAACTCAATAGGAAATTTTGTCTGATGACTGAATTTGCTTTGTTATGAATAGAGAAAGAATGCGATAAAGGCCATAGTATTGGACTTGCCTACACCAAAAGAGATGACCATTAGTCCTAATGCTTTCACAAACATGAAAAGGTTGAGAATGTTTATAATGCCTAAAGTGCATATCTTTTCACGAGGTCCAATATGCCTCCCTAATGAGCTTAGCTGGCTTGAATGGGCCAATTACCCGGATCTAGAATTTGGCCCTGGTCAAAAGAAACTTGTGAGACTCTATGTCAAGAACGGTCATATCAAACAATTAGGAGGCAACTTTCAGGTAAGCCCTTGTGATGATCAGTTTTCACTTTCTAAAGCTATGAATATATTTGCAGACCTAAATGACCGCACTAGTATGTTTTTGCAGAATTTTATAAATTTGAAGTCCATCGAGTTCTGCGATTGCAAGTTGTTGGCTATTGTTCCTGATCTTTCATCGGCTCCAAATCTGGAGAGGTTATATCTTTTAAGGTGTGAAAGTTTGGTGGAGATTCACCAATCTGCCGGATATCTTGACAAGTTAAAACTTTTGTCGATATCAAGTTGCTCTAATCTTAGGATCTTTCCAAACACACTCAAGACAAAGTCTCTTCAAAACCTTGATCTCTCTTATTGCTATAAACTTGAGAAATGCCCTGATATTCCGGAAAAGATGGAACATTTACAGCATCTTGATCTACAATGGACGGCTATTAAAGAACTCCCTACATCAATTGAAAATCTTGTCTCTGTAGAGACAATAGATTTAGGATATTGCGAAAACCTCACAAGGCTTCCATTGAGCATTCATAAGTTGAAAAATCTCAAGGCTCTCTATCTTTACAACTGCTCGAATCTTGCCATGTTTTCAAAGAACTTGGAGGATCCAATTGATCCTGATGGCGATTTGGGATTCCCAAGTCTAAGTTGGCTAGACCTTTGTGACTGCAATTTATTAGAAGTAGAGTTCCTTGAGAATGCTTCCAGTTGTCCTGCATTGACGCACCTAGATCTTTCAAATAATAAGTTTACTCATCTGCCGACATGCATCAACAAGTATGATTATTGGAAAGACTTGTTTGTTTATAGCTGCAAGGAAAGCAAAGGGGTCAGTGTGGCTGATGTGTCACCACTCAAGGTCACTCTCTCTCTCTCTCTCTCTCTCTCTCTCTCTCTCTTAGATTTTGAATGTTTGATACGTGTGCTATATGTGCGACAGGTAGTTGAGATTCTTGTAAATGGAAGAGAGATGCCTGAATGGATTCTCCAGTGTAAAGAGGACTCCATATCTTTTATGGTTCCCCCAGACCTACGTGGCAACTTCTTAGGATTAGCACTTTGTGTTATTCTTGGCCAGAATAAAAAACGCATGTTCGAAAATCTATTTGAGGTCAGAATATTTGTTAATGGCAAAAGAGAGTATTTCCGTTTGACATTTATTTCTCCATTGGAATCCGATCATGTGAGGCTTGTATATGTCCCAAGCGACAATAAGAGAGGAGAAGAGAAGCTTCTGCAAAACAATTGGAGCCATATCCAAGTTTGCTTCGGCACACCAGAAGGAAGCATAAAGAAGCGTGGATTCCATCTAATATGTGAGCAACGGGAGGATGATCTGAGGGTCTGTTTTCCAACACCATCAGCCGATGGAAACAAATTGGAGTTTCAAGGAAAGATACTCGAAGACAATTCTCAATCAATGAAGAAGATAATCCAGTGGGACTGAACTCAACAAGAAGATGAGATGGTCTTAACGACGGCGAGAGTATGGGTTCAACTCGCACCACTTGTTGAGGTAGCGATTCTTGGGGATGCGAACTGGTTGATCTTGATTCCAATGCCTCTTGCTTTTCCCTGTTTTTATCTTGTCTCTACTAGAAATTTGCAAATGTATGCTCCTTCAATGTCAAATCAAAATCATGCCTCTTGCTTTTCCCCGTTTTGTCTTGTCTCTATTAGAAATTTCCAAATGTCTGCTCCTTCAATTAAAATTCGCATAATGCTACTGACATGGTTGAGGAACCTTTTATTTCCCTCTCGTTCTCTATGATCCGTGATGCAAAGTGCACCAATCCAAAATTAAGTAGATGCTTGTTGAATGGCCATGGTCTTCCAAGTTCAGTGAAATATATCACATAGATCTCTTGTCACCTCTCTTAATCTTAATCAGTGATGCCGATACTTCATACTCTACAATTCTAAGATAGTAAAGCTTTGCTTCCTGAGAAAAGTGTTGATCTAATCGTCTCGAAAATTGAAAGGTCTACACGGGAAAGATTAGTTGATTCCTTTGTTGTTCTTAGGGAGATTGCAAGACTTTTCGTATAAGCAAAAGGTGTTGACTTAAAAGATTTTCATGACAAACGAATGGTGTTTGACAAACGCCTTGTAAAATATTTATTACAGAACAATTTTTAGTATAGAGAAAAAAAATAAAAAAAAATAGAGAAGGAAGGAACTTGCAGTTGTATATGAAGGCACAAGCGGGGTGACATTGTGCCGACATTTGCAACCCTAGGCAACGCGCCTCTAAAGTCGAGCAAACCCGGCAACGCGACACTGAGGCCGAGTAAAACTAAGTGACACAACGCTAGTGTCACACAACCTCAAGTGACACTACACCCGGGCCACACTACTAGGCAATATGACGCTTGACCCAGCAGCAAGCTAAATCTGACATCAAGTGACCCTCCCAAAGCTCCTCGACGTTGCGTGACCCTCGGCAAAGCTTTGCCGATGTCTTTCAACCCTCGGCAAAGCTGCACCAGCGTCCCTTGGTCCCTCTTCAAAGCTTCCCGGCCATGATCAACCACATCTTTCTCTCTACTATCGAAGGTTGAGGGGTAAAATATGATTGCAAATATATTAGTGACGGTAAGATTGGAAAGACAAAAACTTCAGTAAACCTAAACTTGCATTTCTAAAATGCTAAAGCCTATGCTCGGAGGCTTACCTTGAACTCTAAGCGTTTTCAAAGCAAAACTTTGGATCAAAATCTTTGAAATTTTGTTATCAAACATCAAATCCTTGACTCAAGGGCCCTTGAAGGTCCAAAATAGCTTAATTCAAGATGACTCAGCACTCAAATTTTTAATGGCCAAATTAGACGGGATTGAAACGAGGGTAAAATTGAAATACCGGTACTACTTAAGGGGTTTTTATGAGTCCGAATTTTTTTTTAAAGTAAATATGTTGAGTAGTACCAGTTGAATATATTTTGTGATATTAATCCTAGTAATATATATGTATTATTTCCTCTTTTTTCTCCCTTTGAAGAGTCAAGTTTCATTTCATTGGGCAAGTGAAATGCCACGTGGCATTTTGATAATTTCCTGTCAGAATTTTGGGAAGTCAAGTTCCTACTAGTATTGCCTTTGTATTCTTCCCTGGCTTTCACTAAAGTCATTCTCCTTATACTTTCCCTCCCATCAGTCGCCCTTCGTATTCTTCTGGGCAGTCCCAAATCGTCCATGGTCAAATGCAAAATTCAATAAAGTAAAAATGATATCGCAAATCACTTTCTGAAGGCAAGAACTAGCAAGAACAGAGGATTACAATAGTTTCCGCACAAGCAACATAATCACATCACGAGAAAATATGAGATGTCAAATGCTTGTCACTAAACTATCACTTACAATCATTAAGGATTTGAGATTATACATGCTAGTGATGTCTTATGTCTTTTTTGAATTGTAACACATGTTCATCTCACATATATTTACCACAAATGATCAAATTCCAAAATCATGGCATCGCCATCTTCTTTCCTCCCCCTCTTCCCCTCCTCTTTCCCTCTCTCTCTCTCTTTAACACAAGTACATGCACAAATTAATTTACACATCACAAAGAATAAGAAAGAACTACGAACGCTAGTGGCTATTTTCTAGGTGTAACCCCATAAAAGAGAATGTATATAATAAACATCTACTCTTATCAAATTTTATTTTATGGGAGCAACACCATTGACAGAAAATGATTAAAAAAAACCAAAGCAACAAAAAGATTTTATTTAGACATCCTATCATTCTGTTTCTTTTTTATGACCCTTTCCGAGTTGTTATAACTTATTTTGAATTAACAACGTTCAATAACAAATTCAAAAGGATGAGCAATGTTGGGCAACTACTCGAGCAAAATCTTTGGGCCGACCAGATTTGAAAAAGTCTCGGGTCAACTCCACCTAATGGGCAACCAAGACTGATATGATGGGCCGATTCTCTAGCTGATCCTCTAGCAAGACTGAAGAATGGGCCATGTTCACTCCTTGTATCTAAAATAAATCGACATTGGGTTGTCGACCTTACCAAGATTAGAGATCATACTTTAACTTAAAATTCAAACCCCAACTTTTCTCAATTAAAAATAATGCAATAGTTACTTACTAGTGAAATCGATGTTAAGAGATCACTTGACCAATTGAGAGCCGTCAAATTCAACATTTGAATGAAAAACCACAAACAGCGACGACAAAAATAAAATAAAAATCCCATTGTTCACGGCACTTTCAAAGCAATACTAAACTTTATTTGAGGAAACTCTTAGAAATTGACACCTGACTACAGCTGAAAAACCTATTTGAAATTAATTGTTGGGAAATATCTTGGCCAACAAAATCCTTCCTAAATTAATCAATCTCTATCTACTGGTAAATTTTAATTGAAGAAAAATGTCAAAAGTGGAGAGGTAATGATCTTGAATCTTACATCAGGGATAGCCACATCGACCACTTCAGGCATCCTCAATTATGTCAGGATGAACCAGGCCTTGTTCTAGACAATGACTTCTTGACAATGTTTGTCATTCTATAAATATCATCAAGGGATCCAAAAGATAAAATAAGTGGGGGAAAATGAAGAAAAAGAAAGGAATCGCCTATATTTTCACTTTTGATATTTTGCAATTAGCTCCTATATCTTTAGTATATGATCCTCTAAGTTTGTTTGTTTTCATTGGTATATCTTTTCATTAGATTTAACAAGCTTAATTCTCCAAAATTTTGTTTCAAAACTAATCTTCAACGAGTGTAAGCAAATTTTCTTGATGATCCAACAAAGTAGCATTGATGATTCCTACCAAAAATGAGCGGATGTAAGGATAAATTGGTCAGAGCTAGAAAGAGAGCAAGATCAAGCGGTGATAGAATTATCCTAATGTTATCAATTTTTTCTTCTTTGATTTTGTGCTAAGTAATTTAATGGTCAAATTTCACGTGTAATTGACTTTTATTTTCTCCTTTCTTATCCAACCCGTGTTCTCTCCATGGCCGTTGAATTCAGTTTATTGTAAGAACACGTGGCACTTAATTTCAACTGTCAAGTTGTCTCTAGAAAAAAAAAAAAAAAAAAAGGAAAATGATAAATTTGTCCAACTACACGAGCCGTCCGATTGTGTGCATTTACAAATGTAACCTTGGTTATCCTGGAAAAGAGGGGATTCCGGAATTTTCTTAATTTTTGGTGTCCGTCGTTTCTCAACTTTCCAAACTCCTTAACCTGTTGCATACCATTTGGGTTTTATATTTTAGTTGTCTAATATTAGTTAATGTACAAAAAATGTTAACACGTGGCATTCTTTCTTCCTATATGGTGAGGTTAAAAATATCTTATGCAAAATAGAGTTTATTAATGTACACTCTTAATTCATGGGTTTGTTATTCTCCACATTGGGGGCTAGACCTAGGACCCTAGCACTGGGATAGACACCGGCAAAACAAGTTATAGCATGGGCTGCCTAAGACCCTATCATAAACTCGGGACCTTGGCCTTGGACTTGAGTTGTGAATTATGGAACTATAATTTGCTATCTTCAATTTGTATTTATATATTACATAACAACTCCATATTACGAAATATTTGACAATGTTGTGTAAATAAGATCATTGAGTCCGCCACAATGCAGGATACCAATAGAGTACCAAGCAGTAAGTACAGAAACAATTGCGGAACGCCATGCGAACTCCATCTTCAGATTGATCTTCACTCTAAGCTTCAAGACAAGTCAAACTCATGTTCTGGTTCGGCCACAATGTGTGACATCAAAATGACACGTCTGATTATTCGATCTCTTCCCATAAATTTTCGATCGGAAAAAAAAAATTCATTAGGTTGCAAAAATGCGCACGATGATTTTCGGTTAGTGGCTTTGATAGTGCCTTTCCCCGATTCCCGTACGAAGAAGGAAAATAAAAAAACGAACTCGCTGCTCTCCCTGATGGTGCAAGCGTTTTGGCCCACCGAGGGCACAAGTGTAATTGCACGAGTGCCCAGCTCAGTCGGCTCAGGATTTCGGCCTCTCGAGTCGGCCCCATTCCCTGAGACGAATCACGGCCGTCGATCATACCCGGCCCGTGTGTCGGCACACAGTGACCCGACACACGTGCGGAGTCTCATTTACGTGCTGTCCCTCCCACCAGCCAACGACCCATCCCTGTCTCTATGGAGCCCACTGCATATCCCCATCGTTGGGCCATGGCCCCCACCTTACGCTTATCTCGAATCTAATCTCCGCCCATTTCCAATTTTTTATTAAAAATAAATTGAGCATAAATAAAATTGAAAAGGGAAAATGACACTGCGATCTCTAAAATTTAGCCCAACAAGTAATGATGTTCCTGAGCTTTCAATTTGTGCAATATGATCCCTAAAATTCATATCCAATCTAGTTCATTGACTATACGAAAATATTCAATATTGTCTTTGAACTTGAATTATTGAGATGATAGCTAACGGTGATTGATTTCAGGGTAGGTAAGTTTTAAAGCTGAACCTATATTCTACCCTATCATAATCGATTTCTATTTTTGAACCCTGAAACCTATCATGTCCTCTATTTTTCCAGTCTCGTTTGAGGTTCACTCAATAATCTATTTTATCTTCTTTTTTTTTTCATTTTTTTTTTATTTTTACAACAAAGTCATATGAGATTATGAGTAACGGAATGATTTAAACTAAAAGATGAATAATAGAAATCCTAATATGCCAAAACTAACAATTTGAATACGTAGTCAAGTACAATTATAAACGATAAAAATGTTCAAACGCGTAATATAAAACATAAATTCCCCATTTCTCCATCAAAGTTAAAGAAATGAAAAACTAGCAAGAAGTTTCAAAAAAGGATGAAAGATGAAAGAGTGCTAAGGTTAAAATTTAGGGAAAAAAGCAATTAGAATTTAAGCTTTTTAACTTATAAAACAGATTCCAAAGTTGAGTGGAATCGGTAGGTCTTTACTTGAAACCTATTCCTAGAACTATTTCAAGGAGAATCAATTCTCAGACCTATTCTTCGAAAAGTTCGATTCAATTTCTAAGTAGAATCGGTTTAGTTGCACAACCCTAATAACAGCATTAAGCATCTTCATATAGTTTAGGGACTAACTTGAATATACACTAAAATTTTAAAGATCATATTAAATAAATTAAAAGTTCAAGAATCGTTTTTATAATTTGGGTCAAAATTGAAAGATTATATATGTCACCATCCAAAATGGGTATCAATATCCATTTAAAAAAGGGCAATTTGCTTTTAAGTTAGCAAAAATTTTTTTTTAATATTATCAAAGCACTATTAATAACCCGAAAGTCCGCCCCACATCATCGCTATCTCCCCCTCTCTTAAAGTCTCAAAGCTCCACAGGAAAAAATATCAACGGCGCATAGGGAATCACTTTTGTCAACAAAAGCCAACATCATCATCATCATCCTCATCATCCCCTCTCTCTCTCTCGCTCAGAGCTTCTCACTCGACAGCAATGCACCACGCCTACATCACTCCCTCCCAAACCCACCACGGCCACGGCCCGGCCACCCCCAAGTCCCCCTCCGCCCCGGCGGCGGCGGCGGCGGCTGCTACGACGGCGTCGTCGGCGTTCACGGTGATCTGCGTGCTCCACTCCCTGATCGCGCTCTTCTGCGGCTCCCTCATGATGTTCCACGCCCGGGCCATCTACTCCCTCGGCCACGGCACCGACGCCGCTGAGCGCCTCCTCGGGTCCACCCCGCAGGACCGCCTCCTGATCAGCACCTCCGACTCCTTCGCCGGCCTCCTGCTCCTCGCGATCGGGCTCCTCCTCCTCATGGTGTCCAACATCAAGGACCCGGAGTTCCAGGACTTCTTCGCCAAGGGCTGCACAGTGCTGCACGTGTGCGTGGCGGTGTGGAGGTTGTCGTTCGAGCGAGGGGTGGAGGACCTCGCCGGGGACTGCCTCCGGCAGACGGTGGGGGACTTCCTGCTGGCCCTGTCGTGGCTCCTATTCGTCGTCTACTCCTGGAGGGAGAAGTACGACTGACCCGGAAATGGAATCGCGCGTGCCCTTTGCTGTTTTTCTCTATGTTTTCTTCTTATCCTTTTGGCCAAAATAAGGTTGTACTGTAAAGAAGGAAAGGCAAAAAAAAAAAGGGTTTTGTCATCTTCTTTCCCCTCTCTTCTTTTTCAGTTTTGGAATCTCCTTTTTCTTTGGGGCAAGTGGGGTGCCTGTGAAGCTTGCTGAATCAGGCTCCTTCTCGTCTTTGTGTTGTAACATCTGAGAGCTTTCTAAGGAATGTATACAAGTTCTGTTATACGATCTGTGTACTGTAGATATGCGGTGCTTGGCACCAATCAGTAGTATCTTCGGCTAAGTGGGTTCTCTATTATTTATCTTTTTTTTTGGGTTGTTCTCGCGTGGTGACAAGTGGAGGAGGGAGCGAAGCTCGCGTGTTCTCGTGCCAGCTGAACGAGGGGTTGTCCGTCGTCGATCCGTCGCGATCGGATTCACGTCGGTGTCGGATAAGATGAAGGGATTGAAAACTCGGTTTATGGGGGTCTCTTGCAACCTCCGTCTGTCGGACGGACAGACCGGCCCCATTACTATTCGACGTTAAAAATGACGACGGGAGGAGAGATATTTTCGCGGAAAGTATCGGGGCAAGAACGTGTTTTGTGCTCCTCCGCGAGCAAAAAGACAAATCGGGAAGATTAAATCTCCCAACGTCTTGACCGTGACTTCGTACTTTCTAAAGCGTTTGTAGGTCTCGAGGTGAATTTCCTAGGAAACCTTCGCTTCAAGTCCGGTTCGTTTTGGATGTCTAGGGGCGATGATGTTTCAGGGCAGCGACGCTGATGTAGACCGAGGCCTGGAAGATTCGACTCGCGCATTCTCCGGGAAGCATCCCGGAAAATATGCAGGAAATAGTAGAAAGTTCCCTGGCAAAGCCTAATGGCAATGGTTATTTTCCTACAAAAGCTGGGTCGAAGTCAAAGCTTAATTCCCTGAATTTGTTTGCGATGAGGAAGCCTGCGCTGTCCACGAAAGGATGTAGTAATATTGAAGTTTCCGATCATGAGAATACCGCACAACAAGAATCTTTAATTTACGAGGACCAGTGCGCTTTTTTAAGGTAACTTTTTCACAACATCGTGAGCGTTTGATACTCAATGAACAAACACCTCATGCAGGCTGCAAATCATTTAGCGGAGGAAAATTTCAGACAAAGAAATATAAAGTTCATCGAGTGAAAATAATATACATTATGGTAGGCATCTTTTGCAACGGACACAATCCTGAAGGCAATCATAGAAAAGAGCAATCTTCATCTTCTCTCTGCCGGAGTAGATAGCCTCTACAGCTCCACCATGCTCGCCCTGGTCCGCCATCTCTATCTGCCAGGAAAGCTTCTCAATGGGCTTCTAAACTGCGCCTTACTCCATTTGCTAGCAAACTAAGATTGGATAAGAGCGCAGCGTGGATAATGAAACTATCTTAACTCTTTTAAGTCCCCAGTTACCCGACATAACGAATATCTGTGGCGCATCATCACTCTTAACACGGCAAAACATAAGAAGGCGCGAGTTGAGAGATCTAAGCTCACATCATTTATAGCCTCGGCAGCAGCATCAAAGTCATCTTCAAAGAAAAACGTTTAGCTGTTCTAACACCCAAAGGGAAACAGAAGGTAAGCCATGTGCATAGATATATGCAGCTCTATGATGGCATCAATCGCTTCCCATCCACAATCCGGATCACGACTTTATCTACAAAATTCTCCAGCCTGCAGAATTTGCTATGGGAAACTTGCAAGAAAACCACAGATTCCCAGCTGATTAGAGAAGTCAATCTGAAATTTATTAATCCAGCACTTCGAATGAGATCTGAACTGTTCTCAAACATCAGCCACATGACTATTAATAAACCTGCCCATCCCCTCCCAACCCCATTTCCCACGCAAACTCCCCTGTTCTCATGTTTCTGTGATTAATAATATTAGTTTCCTTAAAATTCACAATGTCTAGGCTAATCCAAAAAGTCAATCCCAGTTCCCTCTTCATAATTTGAATTTTGATAAGGGGACCGTTTGGGTAGGAGCACCTCTAGGCCCCGTATCAAGAGAATCAGAACCACGTGACGTCAACATGACTGGTTTTTTTTTTTTTTTACAGATAAAACTTTCTTTAAAACAAGACACTACGGAATGTATGTCCCCTACATTTCACTTTTTCCAGCAGAAGAGAAATGAGGAAGAACAGCAGAAACAATAGCACCACATGCAAGCACCCAAATAGCATCTACAACAGCCTACCTTCGCATCATCTGTCTTAAATGTGGGAATATGGTAACTCACTGAAAAGGCATTGCCGACACCAATTGACTCTCCAAGAAACTCACTTCACTCGTTGTCCCTTTCACGAGAAGGTTCTTTCCCCTGAAAATATGAAAAGCCAAATATATGCGTATAATAAGCTAAAAGATTGAGTGATGTGAAAAGAGTACCAGAATCAAACCTTCTTATGCCAGAGATCAGTGACTAGATCGGTAGAGATAAAAGCTAGTATAATACTATCAGAATCAGAATGCACAGGGGAACATGCTCATGACCTAATGCTTAACTAGAAAGCAAAATTATCTATAACATTTTATATTTCATTTGTTTGTACTAGAATGCACATGTGCATGGTAATGCCAAGTTAAATGCATTTTCTTCCCCCAGAACAACCTTGAGGAAACACGTTATAAAGTGAGACAAACTTCACTACTTCTCCATCTCGAACTAGAAAAGCAAACTACTTAATCCTTCAAGATCACCATGATGGAAGATAATGCCGATGAACTGAATCATAATCTCACAAACCCAGAATTATTGTTGGCACCAGCATCGTAACATCCTGGTAGTGCTTCCTTGGCGACATGACTAGGGATCTTTGCTCGCTACTTTTTCACTCCTAATTTTCATTTCCCAGAGAAAGGGAACTAATTCCCACTCATCCACCTTGAAGCATTCTTAATGAAACAGAGCTGGCATCTTTGCTAGCATTGACTTCCAGAAGAGATCATAGAAAAGGGTAATTACTTTTCACACCAACATTGATCAGGTGAAACAAGGTGAGGGGAGAAGCGACAACCTTTTGAGGAAGCTGCCTCAAAAGGACTAATAATGTCTGATATATCAAATTTCAAATAGAGCCCCAATTTGTGACATAATCCAGTAGCCTGCAAAGCAATTCACTCAAGTCAAGATGATCATCTAATGCCAAGATTGACAACAGAGATCAACTAATAAAAACCAATAGAATTTAACTTTCAACATCATCAAAGATGATAATGCTGAATGCAAATATGTGCGCATTCTTGAAAACCTATCAAAGATTATGTCATTATGGAAATGTAAGATAACCGCTCTGCTACATTTAATATCCATGAAAGAAAATCAGGAATTGATACTTGATGCACTAAGAAGTCTGATTGCTCAAAGAAAGCAAAGGGTGCAGCAGAAGATCACAATTTTAACACATGGAAAATTACTCTCGATGCCAACTGTTGGTGCCAGAGCAGCTTTACCACTGTACAACAGACAATATTTAGAATAATCGCAATTGTTTTAAGACACAGGAAGAACTGGTTAGCAACAATGAAAAAGCAATGCATCAGAGAACCCCAAATACCTGCCACTCTGACCCTCCAAGAGGCAAGTGAAAAGCGAACATCCTTCGCTCACCATAACTTGCTCAACCAGTAGCTTTGCTTTCTCATGTGAGTCCACATGTCGGTTACAAAAGTATTTGCACAAACTATTGAGGCAGTGGCACATGCTGCAAAGTGTCTGCTCTTTACATTTAACTGGAACTCCAGAGCAAAACCTAAAGACTACTGAAACTTCAACAGAAGCTCACAAAAAAAAAAAGGAAAAAAATATGCCTATGTTTAAAAATGATATCAGGTATATCATAGTATATATGAGCACCATTTTAACGACTTCATGAGATGGCCAAGAAGATGCTAAGATAACAGCACTATGTACTCCCCAAGCAGAATGGAAATTTCGCATCTGCAAATTGTTGAGTGTGAAAGGAGCAGGCGAGAAACCCATTAACATTCAGATCATCCAATCTATTTGATTAATAAAACTCGAGATCTGTTCTTCTGAGCCATCAATGGACCAGACATTACTTTAAAAAAAAAAATGGAACAAATATTTAACACCTACAGAACAGCCCAGAGAGATTTCCAGAACTAAATCTCAGAAAACCGAATCTATCATATGATTCACCGTGCACCACAAATAATTGGGTTAGACCACACAATAAGAAAATTCTTAAAAACACATCAGACAAATCTAGTTATGTTATCATTGATTACAGTAAACACAAGTCGAAAAAACCTGCTGAAATTTGCGATACATTTTCTAATTTTTCTAAATCTAGAAACTACTAGCTTGATTATGAAGAATAGAAGAGTCAAGAACGTAGACGATGAGTTGAAGAGGAAGACTTGAAGTAAGAAATTATGGGCTAAGGAATCCTTTAAGACGGCGACTAGTTGGTTAAGATTGCCCAAAAATAGGCTAAAATCATTCTTGCAAGTATGCGTGGGGTTTAACCCTCCACCATGTGCGGGGAGCGGCTCATAAGGCATATCAAATTGCTCCTCCACCATTTCTCCTCCTCTAACTATTGTAAAACCATTTCTATAAGCTGGTGAAACTATTTTTCTTATCCCCTTACCTATATCCCTTGAATCTATATACCTTGTCCCCTTATCCTCCTTTGCCAAATATATTATGCACATGTACACATCTGCACATTCAAACCACAAACTATTTGTGGCATCAAAACCACATACTTCCGCATCAGAGTTCGACGATCAAAACCAACAATTGTTATTAGAGTTCCAAAATTCTAACAAAACCTAACTCGATACTAGAAAGCAATTTCAAGGAATCAACTCTTATCTGAGCTTCATTAATTCTTTATCTAGATATTCACCCTCGTAATTACCTATCCATAAGTCAAAAAAAAAAAAAAAAATCAAAGATCCTCATTCATTTTAATTATAATCACTTTGATAATAGTGAGGCCTGTAGCTACAACGGCTAAAATATATCTAGGGCATTGTGTTGTACTCCATGCTATGCTCATATATAGGAAAAGTATCAAAAAAGTCATAAAATTATTACTTTGGTACCAATTTAGTCCTAATCTTTATTGGTAAGAATTCAATCCATCCGATCAATTTTGGTCAGTCGGTGTTGATGTGGATATTGGCTGGTGGCCGGACGTTGATGTAGCAATTTTTAAAATAATCTTAATTTTTTCAAGATTTTTATTAACTTTTTTCTACTCTTTTTTTTTTCCCCTTTTTCTTTTCTTTCTCCTTGAACTATCCTCACGGTGGTTGACAAGCCTCTGGTGAGGCTCACCGGCCACTAGGCGAGAATCGCGAAGCCCTTGCCATAGGTAACGGTCGCAACCCTTGCCAAGCCTCACCTAAGGCCCAGGTAGGGGTGAGCAGCGGTCAAGGGTCGACCCTGGACCGACCCTGGACTGGCCCAACCCTGCCGGTCCTAGTCCGGTTCCCAAGGGGATTGGGTCGGTCCAACCCTAGACCAACCCTATATATTATAATATATTATATTATTTATAATTCTTTTATATATTCAAACCTAAGTAAAATATCTGTTATATTATATTATATTGAGATGTTCTATCAATAGCACTAATAGTAATTTCAATTTAAAACTTGTGTTGAGTATTAATTATGTGTCGTTTGTTTTGTTTTTAGGTGTTTAGAAGTTCAAGTGAATTAACAATATGTGAAATTATATATTCATGGTTTATATTAAGTATTTTGAACTTTTTATGGTTTAATTGTATTTTACTAATGAATTTTAGCTGCACTTTGCTTTTCAATTTGTGTCAAATGGTATAAGTTTTTGAAGAGTAGAGTAGTACTACAGTTGTTACGGTGATTTGCTAGTCAAGTGGTGTGAAGCTCATTTTTTGGTTGAGTGGACTCCATATGATTAAATGTAGGAAAACGCTTTTGCATATGGTGTTATGAATATTGAAGATAGATGATTACAAGAACTTTCCATCTTGTCCCATATCTCGATGAGCGGTTAGTAGGTACGAAATTTCTATTATTGTGTTATCTTAAATTTACTAAATATGTATTGGTATTTATAGTTTAGTTGCACAATGCCGCATTGTCAATAGATGTGTAATTTGAATTTGTAGGTTTGCTTTTTTATGGAGTATAAAAAATAAGATGAAAAAAATTATCGATCGGTCCCAGGTTGACCTTGGAACTGGACCGAACCCATTGGGTCAGTCCGGTCCTTGGTCCTAGGCTCAATAGGGTCGGTCTCGGTCCTAAAATTGAGGACCGACACCGCACGCGGAGTTGGTCTTAGGGTTAAAGGGGTGGCCCGGACCAACCCGGACCATGCTCACCCCTAGGCCCAGGGGAGGCGGCTTTGCCCAAATTTGGGCAAGGCTAGTAGGGCCTCACCCTAGCCTTGCCACAAGCGAAGGCGGCTTGCCGAAGGCTACCATGGCCTTGCCAGTCATAGTTGAGGCCGCTTTGGCCTGCGGCAAGGCCAACCTCACCTAGATTTGGGCAAAGCCGCCCCACCCATGGCCCTAAGGCCCTAGACGAACCCAAGCAAGAGCTGTGGCCCTCGCCGGTGGCCGACGAGGGCTACGCAGCCCTTGCCCAATGGCCGATGAGCCTCACCAAAGGCTCGTTGGCCACCGCAAGGACAGTCCAAAGAAGAAGGAGAGAGAAAAGAAAAGAAAAAGAAAAATTAATAAAAAATTTGAAAAAATAAAATAAAATTATTTAAATATTGTCACTTAGCGTCGACTGATCAAAATTGGCCAAATGGACTATATTGATACCGATGTGAAAATGTTTAGAACTAAATTGATCCAATTGAAAGGTTTAAGATTAAATTTGTATTAATACTCATATATAGTGCGTGGGGTTAAGAGAAAGTAGTAAAAAACCAATTGTAAATCAACTTTTTGCTTCACCCTTCTTCATGACCTAAATCCTCAATCCCTGAAAGGCCAGTAGTAAAAGTACATTCCATTATGTTTTACCGTTGACAATAAATATATTTTCGTACACTCGGCTGTACAAGACTGTGAAAGTATCATTGGAAACCAATAAAATTATCAGCGAGGTAAATAAATAATAACCGACTCCACTTAATGGGATAATGCTCAGTTCCAGCCAAGCAATCGAAGGCGTTTAAATTAACATGCAATGTCCAGACACACAATCACTTCAATGGAAATACGGACTATAAGAACATTATAGAAATTTGAACAATCCCAGCATTCAATCATTCGTACCCGGCATCCAACTCATGTATTACTAATGCAAAACCTTACTAGTTCATATTGATGTGTTTTGGTAGGACAATATCCTATCTTGAGGTATCAATTATCTCATTGTTTTTTTTTGGTAAGGAATTATCTCATTGTTGTTTCTCACATAATCTCAATGTTATTAACACTACGTTTGTTGTTGACCAAAATTTGTCCGTTGATAAACTTTCTGTCGTTTTACCAACGGAAAACTCAGGATCTAATTTTTGTGAAATGTGATTTGATTTCACATTGATGACCGCGGTCACTCGATTGTTGACCCAGGCATTCACGGAGTTTTCCTGCAACTTGATGACCGTGATCATTTCCGGCCATGTGGAGATAATTAGCATCTGAGCGAAGGAACTAATCAAGGAAAAGGATGGAGCAACACCAAAACGTTTAACGTCACGCAATTGGACACGAACACTCGAAGGCAGCATATGCAGACAAAACTCACGCAACAATGAAATACACAGCAGAATCCGACCACATGTCACCTTGGTGCTATTGAGCCAGACCAAGTCGAGAGGATTGAAATCGAATAGGGAGTAAGGACAGTCGAGGATAGACCAAGCTCGGAACTGAGCGGAAGCAAATCCCGGTATGATGATCCCGGAGAGAACGGCATCAAGGATTTGCACCGTGCTGCTAGAGCCTAGATTCATGAAAGAATAAAAATAAATAAATAGAAGAAGGGCATAGCCATATGAGTGATTGTCATTTCCTTTTCTGGCATATTCTCTCTTCATCTTTGAAACCCCAACACCTCAATCACGGACGCCTTCATGTACATATATGAGATTTTTTGGTCAGAAAAGGGAACTTCATTCACTATAACGGAGGATTAGAACCAGCTGCTAAAGCATCGGAAATTAGGAGGTCTAACAAAATCGAAGTAGGCGAGATGGGCCAATTTTTGGTTAGGGCACCATTTCTGTGGGCCTTTGCGGCCCAGTCCACTACAGCATTTGCTTCCCGTCGGCAGTGTCTAACCCTAACGCAAGAGAAGCTGCGCAGGAGATTGATGGCTTCCTCGAAGATAGCTCGAACCTCCCACGGTGGTTGGGTGGAATCATTGACTGAAATTGGCCATGTGAGGCGTCGATGGGAAGACAAGAAGCTGGGATTTGCAGGGATTGCAAGAAAAGGACGGAGGTCATGCGAAATTGACAATTAGGGCTTCAAAACAGCAAACTACCATGGCGGTAGGGAAGAGCTCTTCATATCGAGAAAATTCGTGTCAACAAACTGTAGACGCTTTCATTCAGAAAACTTTAACTTTACTGTACATATATGAGATTAAACAATCCCCAAAGAACATGTATCGTGTTCAATTAACTCAAAAATCATATTTTCGGCAACTGGGTAATTGCTAATGTGACATCAAATCACATTTCAAAGAAATGGGATTGTGAGCAATCTGTTGATAAAGTAATCGGGTCAATTAGACAAAAGGAGTTGTCAACAGTCAAATTTTGGTTAACAACAAAAATAGCGCTATAATTCCCACTCATCCTCACCTTGGAACATTTTTAAATGAACAATACTAACATCTTGGCCAGTTGACCTTCTTGTAAAATGTCATCATGCCAAATTGAAAGTTTCAATTGGAAACTTAGCGATCTATTGGTTTAGAGGAGGAAATTTTAAGCTAAAAAGGGTAGATCATTTCCCCGTGAAAAAATATACATCTAGTGTATTAACGCAGGGAAAATAAAAGTCCATAAAAATGAAGAAGAAGAAGAGGATAAAAAGAAGGGGTGAACTCAAGGAATTGCTTACAATGGCAAGTGGCAAACAAAACAGCAGTGCCAATCCACCAGTAAGGTCCAACCATGTTGACTACCTTACGGCAATCTCTCAAAAATTAACCGTATCCCACTTTTTCAACACCGTACTTTACGTCAAGACGATTGATGTGTTACGAGTATTATATATTTAATTGTGAGTATAGGTCATGATATTATACGGTACACCTGAAATATCATACAAGAGATTCTAACTTATAAATCTGTCATCAAAAAAGAGCATTAAAGGGAAATCCGTACTTTTTTACACATGGAAAGACAATACAATTTTCATTTTACTATGCAAATTAGAAAAAAGAGAAGTTTTTCAATTTACACTGCACGACCCAAAAACCAATTTTAGGGGAAACTGAAGCGCGAACGTGCCATATAATATTGAGGTTGAAATCGCCAATACTTTATTTAATAATCTCACGAGCCTAGTAACGTTTAAGTTACCTTTGTAGATTACTTAATACTTATAACAGTACACACAAAAATCTGTAAGATTCATCCTACATGAAATTCCAAGTTCAATTATATTTCAATCTAGTCGAGTCAAATTTGAATATCTCTATTTCTTTTTATTTCTTTTTACGAGTTGAGTCTGAGCAAGAAATTTATTACTGGGTCAAGGTCAAGTGAAGTTTCGAGCGTCTAAGTTTAACGCAAAAAGGAAGGGCCTGTGGCCCCAAGGAATTGCTTTAAATGGCAACTGGCAACACCTGGGAACAAATGGGCTATGAAAAAAACACCTCGTAAACTAACAACCTACGGGGATGCCTAAAAAAACACCTCGTAGACCATAACTCGCAAAGTGCTCGCCCCTCAACAAACAAAACAACACATGTAGACCGCGAATCGTTATACAGATCATGGAGTGAAAAGAATAAACGATATATGGGACGCTAAAGCGGTTAGCCGCGCATCTTAGTAACGAACGATGTCCTGAAGGCAATCGTAGAAATGAGCAATCTTGATCTTCTCTTTGCCGGAGTAGATGGCCTCCGCAGCTCCACCGCGTTCCCCCTGGGCTGCCATCTCTATCAGCATGTAAAGCTTCTTGATAGGCATCTACGAAAAGTAGGAGAACAAAGGCACGAGTTAGAACTCTCTCTAGCGTCACTCCATTTGCAGGCAAATATGATGGATAGGAGCATGGCATGGCTGATGAAATTATCTCAACTCTTTCCAGGTGAATTTCCGTTGCACATCATCACTTAACACAGCAAAACAGAAGGAGGCACAAGTTGAGAGATCTAAAGCTTACATCGTTTAGAGCCTCGGCAGCTGCATCGACGTCATCTTCAGAGAAAACGTTGAGCTGTTCCAACACCTGAAGGGAGACAACGTAAGTCATGTGTACATATATACGTAGCTCTATGGTGATGCCAAATGCTTCACATCCACAATTTGGATCCACGCGACTTATCAACAAAATTCTCCAGTCTGCAGAATTTGCTTTGGGAAGATTACAAGAAAACCAGACTCCCAGTCGATTAAAGAAGTCAATCTGAAATTTTATTAATCCAGCACTTTGGATGGGATCTGAACTATCCTCAAACATCAACCACGTGACTTTCTATAAAACTGCCCATCCCCTCCCAACCCCATTACCCACCCAAACTCCCTCGCTTTCTGAGGAAAAAAGAAAACAAGAGAGAAGCAAACAGAAAAGCTAAGGACTCCAAAGTTACTATCATGTTTCTGTGCTCGGGAACATTAATTTCCTTATAATTCACAATGTCTCGGCTACTTCAAATGGTTAATCCATATTACTTGTCTTGATTTGGAATCTGATAAGGGGATGTCATTTTGGATATGAGCACCTCTAGACCCCCAATATTTGCAAGAGAATCAGAACCAAGTGAGTCAACAAATGACTGGTTTATTAGAGCAGATAATGTTTTCCTTAGAACAAGAGGCTGCTGCACATTTTCTCCCCCTCTATTCCACGATTCCAGCAGAAGAGAAATGAAGAAAGAACAGCAGAAACAAGAATACCACATGCAAACACCAAAATAGCATCCACAGTAGCTTACCTTCTTCGCATCCTCTGTCTTCAATGTGGGGACATGGTAAGTGACAGAAAAGGCATCGCAGACACCAACTGAATCCAAGAAACTCACTTCACTTGTTGTCCCTATCACGAGAAGCTTCTTACCCTAGAAAAAGGAAAAGCCAAATATATGTGTATAATAAGCTAATAAATTCAGTGATGTGAAAAGAATACCGAAATCAAACCTTGTAAGTCAGCAACCACCAACTCAATCAGTGGAAATAAAAACAGTTAGTATAATGTTATTAGAATCACAATACACAGGGGAACACATATATACCCTAGTTCTTAATTAGCAAAAGCAACATTACATATAACATTTCAAATATCATCTATTCATACTAAAGTGCATCTGTATATGATGATGCCAAGTTCGATGCATCCACATATTCCCCTGGGACAGCCTGAGCAAACACGTGAACCAAGGTTGCACTCGGTCTGTTGCTTTATACAGCAAAACAAACTTTGCTACTTCTCCATCTCAAACAGGATAAGCAAACTAGCCAATCATTCTAAGGTCAACATGGGGAAAGATAATGCCAATGAACGGAATCAATCTCTCAAACTCAAGTTCCTAATTACCACCTGCATCGTGGCATCATTATTGTGTTCCCTCAGCAAGATGACCAGTGATTTTTGCTCTCTACATTGTCCCCTGAATTTTTCATTTCCCAGAAAAAGAACTAATTCCCTCTCATCCCCCCTGAAGCATTCCTACTTCAACAATACTAGGAACTTTGCCAGCATTAACTTTCAGAAAAGATCAGAGAAAAGGATAATTACTCTTCACACCAATATCCATTTGTGGAAACAAGGTGGGGAGGAGAAACAACCTTTGGAGGTAGTCGCTTCAAAAGGACTAACAATGTTTGAGATATCAAATTTGAAAATCGAGGCCCAATGGCGACATACTCCAATAGCCTGCAAAGCAATTCACTAAAGTTAGAATGATCTCTTAATGCCAAGGATGACAACTGAGGTCAACTAATAGAAATCAACAGTATTTACCTTTCAAGGTCATCAAGGATGATAATGCTTAATGGAGATTTGTATGCATCCTCGAAAACCTATCAAAGATTAGAATCCATTACAAAACCTTCCCCCGATCATTATGAAAAATGTAAAGGTAACCACTCCTCAAGTTAGTCATAAATGGAGGGGAATCAACTAATTTCCCATTCCTCAAACTGCTAATTGACCAGAAATACAGGTCACAAACCTTCACAATTTGTGCACATTTGGTGCTCTCATGTAATCCAATCATAGTTTCTGCCGAGACCTAAGCATCCAAAAGAAAATCAGAAATTATACTTAATGCACAAAGAAGTCTGATTACTCAGAGAAAGCAAAGAGTGGAGCAGAAAATTACAATTTTAACATATGGAAAATCACTCTCGATGCCAACAGTAGCTGCCAGAGCAGTTTTACCACTGTACAACAGACAGTATGTTAGAATAATCCCAATTGTTTTAAGACCATAGTAAAAAATGTTTAGCAAAAATGAAAAGCGATGTGTCAGAAAAGCTCACATACCTGCCACTCGGACCCTCCAGGAGGCAAGTGACAAGTGGACTTCCTTTGCTCACTTTAACTTGCTCAACCAGTAGCATTGCTCGCTCATAGATGTGCTTATGTCGATTGCCACAACTTACTATCCCATTAAGCCTACAAAAATATTTGCAAAAACAATTGAGGGATTAACACATGCTTAATAGTGTTTGCTCTTTATCTTTAACTGGAACTCCAGAACAAAAGTCAACAATACATGAAACTTTAATACAAGCACACAAAAATGTGTATTTTTAAACATACTCCAATAGCCAGCAAAGCTGAGCCATTTTAGCGTCTTCATGACATGGCAAAGATGCTAAAGTAACAACACTGCAGGCTCCCAAGCAGAATAAAAAATCCAGATCTACAAAATGCTTTGCAAGATCGCCAAGGTTTTATTATCATATTTTGGCAGAACAAAAGGAATGTTTTTATGTTGGTTCGTCAATTTGGAGAACCTTGAGCTCTAAGATTCAGATAAGCCACGAATCATATGATAACATGCATGAAAGAAGCATGTGGGAAACCCATTAATATTCACATCGTTCAATCTATTTGCCTAATGAAACTCAAAATGTTTTTGTCCAGACAACAATGGACCAGACATCTTATTGAAAAATTACTTGCGGCAAATTTAATGATCAGCTCATAGAGAATTCTCTGAATTACTCCCCTCCTCTTGTTTATTCTTTCCAGAATTAAATGTCAGAAAACCAGAACTACCATATGATTCACCATGGTCCACATAAAATTGGGTAAAACCACACAATAAGACAATTCCTAAAAACACATCAGATAAATCTACTTATGTTATCATTCTGCAATGGTACAAACCAAGTTGAAAAACCCAAACCCCAAACGAAGAAGCAATTTCAAAGATATCAACTCTCATCTGAGCTTCATTCATTCTTTATCCAGACATTCGCTCCTGTAATTACCAATCCTTAAGTAAAATTCAGAGATCCTTCTACATTTTAATAAGAATTGCTTGTATACAGCTTGCATGCAGCTACAGCAGCTAAACCATCTCTAAGGCATTGGGTTGTTCTACATGAATGCTCATATGTAATGCACAAGGGTAATCAGAGAAAGCTTTTGCAAATCATCCTCTTTTGCTTCACCCTTCTTAGTGACCTAAATCTCAGTCATTGAGAGGCCAGCAGTAAAAGGTCATCACAGTATGTTTTAGCGTTTTGAACCAATGTACTCTTGTACACTTGCTATGTGTGATGGACAATACAAGTATCATTAAAGACCCAATGGAAGTATCAACCAGGGAAAAAAGCAATTACTGACTTCACTTAGTAGGATAATGCTAAGTTTGTGATTGGTGTAGATTTCCGGCCAAGCAATTTTGAAGGCCTTTAAAATTACATGCGATATCCAGTCATACAATTCTTACTTCATTGGAACTATGGATTATAAGAACATTGCCACAAAAGATAGATATATAATGCACATCATCATTCAATTATTCCTACCTGCATCTTTCCAAGTCATCTGTGGAAGCTCCAAATGCAGGAACAATTTCTTTGAGTGCATTCAAAAAATCATCCATAGTGACTTTGATACTCTCTTCATCTACAGGCTTGGTAAGATCATCAAGACTTAATTGTCTATTCAAAGCATATGATACGGCACTCTTCACAACGCCTTCAATTTCTGCACCACTATAGTTCTTCGTACGAGCAGCTGCACAATCGCAGATTGCAAATAAGGTAGGGTCATCACAAGAGATGAACTAAGCACCAGCTTTTTTAGCATATACATCTTTTTTTTTTTTTTTTTTTTTTGGGTAATTAAGAACATCCCTTACCCCTACTTCACAGGAGGTGGATCCCAATTCTCAGAGAGAACAGTGGCCACCAGGCCAGGGACCAGTAGTTCATTTTAGTATATATGTAATACATCCAGAAATACAAGAGTTAGCCTATTTGATCAAAGAAAAAAGCAAAATTATTCGAAACTACATTACTATCATATTATATGCCCATTTTTTTTCTGCTTCTACATGACAATGCTGAATAAGGTAAGCCACTTCTTAAATAATAAACAAAGATTTGCTTGATGAAGTTTCATTCTAGTAAATGTGCCAGCTGACTAACCAAGCGCAGATAGATTGACATCAGGAGCAAGAAAAGAATTCTCTTTCATCTTGTTCGTGTGGATCTGAAAGATTTGCAGGCGACCATTCTCATCAGGAAGGCTTATCTCAACTTGTACCTCCAAGCGTCCAGGTCTATATATCAAAAGTCCAAAATGTCAAGTATGTCTTTAAGTATCTACTTTTACCTCTAAAACAAATATTGTAAATGTACATATGATCCTGCCAGAGTCATGATACCACCACATGTCAGCAACAAAATTACAATTTTTTCTATCCTCAAAGTGCTAGCCATAATATATCTTAAAAGCAACAATTAAACAATCTTCCATTAAGTTGCAAGATGACATATGAATGCTTTTTACCATCTCAGGAGATCAAAAGCAGCTACAAAACTTAGACACGAAGAACCAAAAGAGAAAATGAGGGACCACCTCAAAAGAGCCTCATCAAGAAGATCTTTTCTGTTGGTCATTCCAATAAGCAAAACATTGTTCAGTGACTCTACACCATCAATCTGAAAATCAGGAAATATATCAGCAGCAATGATTGGTATAAATGAGCAAAACAGGAAATATTCACAGATAAAAATGGAAAATTACTGCACACGATTAGAACACTTAGATACTACTACGGACCTTTGTAAGTAGCTGGTTTACAATACTGTCATGAACTCCAGTACCATCTCTGGTAGATCCTCTTGACTGCAGATGCAAAATCAGGTCATTTCATATCTTTATTATAAAAAGTCAACAAGCAGCACTAGTCTACAATAAGACAAAACACAGCCATTTAAGAAGACGAAAAAAAAAAAAAATAAAAGCGACAAATTAACATGATAAAGATGGGACTCTAAGCAAAAAGTGCAGTTAATGCAATTGACACATAAATATCACAACCATTGCTCCATTTTTTTTTTTTTTGTGCTTTTGTGTGTGTGTGTATTTTTATTTTTTTTTTTGGGGGGGGGGGTAATGGGGTTATTGAGACAAGCACTGCACAGTACATAGTTCCATTAAACTTGATAAAAATTCCAGGAACAAATTAAGCAACTTAACAACACATATAGTAGGTTAAGGGTATTTTATATTGGATATCCGAATAGTGAATGTTAGTTATCAGACCATCAGGGAAAATCCTACAATGGAACCTTGAAAACTATAAAAATCATGAGAGGACCTACCAAGACAATAAAATACAAAAGTCTAATCATACAGCTAGCTAAAGTTGACCTTATACAGGAACCAAACCCTGCAGACACACTGCCTGCTATTCTATATACACTACTTCCAAAACAAAAAGCCAAATACAACCAGTTACTAAGATATGACAGGGAAGACGAAGTTACCCCAAGCAATTGATATAAACAGCAGTGCTAGCTATTCAACATCATAGAGGACAGGAATGCATATATCGACCAGATAATGTCATACCTTGCATATAGCATCAATTTCATCAAAAATGATGACATGCAACTCACTCTCATCACCTGAAAATTAATGTGAGGGATAAGTTATAGATACTTGCTAAGAAAAATCATACTGCAATTCATATATTCGATTACCGAGAGTCCTCTGATCCTGTTCAGCATCAGCAAATAAATCTCGAACGTTCTTCTCGGTTTCACCAACAAATTTGCTCAACACTTCAGGACCATTGATTATCTAGCAGAGAAAATGAAGTCAAATTGACAAAACATACATACATATAATTTACAATATGAGTAGGTAGGTCAACATATGCAAGTACAAAGGTCAGTTCAAATACCTACATCTTAGAGATGCTCCAAACATCTTCATCAATATAAGTAAACTACCATAAGAACAGTAATAAGGCTATGTCCAATAGGATTCAAGGTTTTGAGAAAGAAGGAAGACAAATCCTAAGCATAGGGGAGAAAATAGAGGCCAGGCAGCAAAAAGCTCTCAAGCCCTTGACCTTCTTGGAATCTAAATATCATTGGTTAGTTCACTGATACCCATGTTGGGTTAAAGGCCTTCCACAAAAATAGCATCCATAGTAATTGAATAACCACAGAAGGGAAAATAGAATACCTTTGGTTCTTTGCCGTTCAACATCTTCCCTATTTGACGAGCCATTAGGGTTTTGCCAGTGCCAGGAGGCCCAAAAAGCAGCATACCTTTTACATGTTTAATACCAAGCCTGGAAATGACCATGTATTACAGAAAGAAAAAATGCACCAGAATATAAGACATCATATAAATTGCAAAGCCCAGAATTCTGCTTTCTTTACTTGCTAGTCACGTGAGGAGGGAAAACACGAGAAGCAAAAGCCCTTCGAAATATATCGGCAAACTCTGCACTCAAGCCACCAATGCCTAAGGACTCAAGGTTAAATTCCTTCTGCCTAAATATGTTGCTACTAGCAGCTTCACGTTGATTGACGACCTGAATATCAAGACAAAGCAGTCGAGACAGAATCAACAAAATTACCACATTATAGTATAATGGCCAATAAAACTGCATCAGGAAGGTGTTCACTATCAAAGACTCACACAGCAAAAGAAAAGGATGTTCACTATTTTTCCAAGCAATAAGTACAGAGCAAGTTTAAAGATCACAGAAGTTTCAGCTGTGCTCCATGAGCATGACAGACAACCTCACTGCACCCAAATTCTAATGCAAATTACTAGAGTTTCTGCAGTTAAAAATCAGATTTGAAGGATATACTAAGGAAAATTTCACCATATGACTTCAAATCTGGACCACAAAATAAATGTAAAAAAAAATAAAAATGAAACTGTATAAGATGAAAAAGAAAAGAAATTAAAAGGAAAACCTTTATTCCACTAGCATTTGACGCTTCAAAGACAATGTATGTTTCGTTTGTAATCTTTCCTCTTTCAGGAGCATTTGACCTTTCTTGTCCCTCCACAGCAGCTTGATTGACTGTGAAGATATAGTTGTTCCCATGATACTCAAATGATACCCTTTGCCCTACTGTCATAACCTGAAAATACATTTACATGTCGACATACATTAAAAAATTTATATATCAGAAACAGAAAGGGCAAAATGCATGTCTAAGAAAAGTTCATAATAGTCATGGAGGCAAATAAATACATGAACTTTCAGAGTCCCATTTCAATAAATTTAGCTAACATAAAAGCATAGCCTTTTGTCATAATTCACTAAGTACTTGACAAGGAGATGTAGAGGTACAATATGCAATCCTATGCTAAATATGCACCTTTACCTCCAAGTGCACCATATATACTCCGATATTTTAGCCCACAAGTACAAAAAATGCATTTCAAAGAAATGACAGACTATACTAAGTCCTTGACAAGGATATATTAGAGATCCAAGCTGCAATCCTACCTCAGCAATCCTATGCTGAATTGGCCCTTTATCAAAAAGTGCCCCTATGCTTGGGTTTTTCCCTACCTATTAAGAGAATGGCTTTCAAACACACTTAGATGCAGGAGTAGTTCCTAAAAATTCTCTCATCGTACTAACTGTGATTAGTCTGTTGATTCTCCTCAGTACTTGAATGAAGCAGGAGTTGTTCACCAGTTCAAGTTTTATACTTACTCATTGAAAAACAAAATCTATCATTCAAATGATTTAATATTGTTTGGGATGAAAAGTTAGAGAAGCTTAGATGATCCTAGAAATTACCGACGCTAGAGTGTTCATCAGTGATATGTTTGCAGTTTAAGTGAAAAGCCCACAACAACTTCCTTCATAAAACTCATGCTACGTATCAACTACACTCACTTCTGGATTGGCATCATCCAGTTGGGTACTTATGCAGTTCAGTCATTGTCACTTGAAGACGTTGTTTCCATGTGTAGGTACATCATCTCACAAAACTTTTTTTTTTGTCTAGAGCATGTTCATCTTTGTCTGGCACATGTGCAATACTCAAATCTATTCATTAGAAACCATACTAATTTACTTAGTTGTGGTGAATGTATGCATTTTCTTAATCTTGTTTATGACTTGAATCAGCTAATTATAATAAGTCTGAAAATGCAGTTGTTATTTGACATTTTTAGGCAGCAGCAAATCTCTTCTACTTATCCCAAAAGAAAGAGCTCATCCACACATTTGTGGATTCTCGTGTGGATTGTTGTACGGGTGATCCCAAGAGATACTTTGTTGCATGCCTCATAAACTAGCAACTGGCTCGTGAATTTCCCCACAAAGGGGCAGAATAATAACTTGTAAACCAATAACCAGGACGGGAGGGGGGAATAAATGCAATGAGGCGAATAAATTTGACTAAATGAACATAATCTACACAATCCAAGACTGATACTGCCATTATGCGAACTGGAATTGTTCTGAAAAATTGCACGCAGTACCTGGTCCTTAAACTTCTTCCGTAGTTGATTAGCCAGTAAAGCAGCATCAACCTACAAAATTCAAAAGGAACATAAAAGGAAGTTCCATGAGACTGCTACTCCCCACGGAGAATCGCAGGACAGTTGGCTCGTGACATGCACACCTGTTCATTTTTGGCTCCTCTCTTGACAAACTCCAGCTCAAGCGTGAGCAACGCCAGATCGAAATTTTCCGGCGGCACAAACCTACATTTACAACCACCCCTTGAGACAATCTCCAATCACTACGAATCACAAGTTCCGTGGTCGGCCATGAACTAACCTGCTAACGGAGATCGAGTCGCCGGTCGAAACCCTCAAGTAGCGCCGTTGGATGGCATTCAGCCCGATGTGACCAGGGCGGACATTCTCGTGAGGAGTTTCTCTCAGTTAAGGCCAACGCACAATCATCGGACAGTTCGATCAAAGATCGCACAGCACCACCAGCAAAACAATCACGCGAATAGACAGAACTCCTCAAAATCAAACAAAGCATCAAGCCACAAAATCAACGATCGATCCTAATCAACACCTCAAAACGAAAAGATCAAGCACGCAAACGAGAAGATCAAGCACGCATTCGGATGGAAAACGGCGAGGAATCGAAACGACGAGAGGGAGGTCGGAGAAAAGGATATGAGACGGAGAGGACGAAGGAATCGGCGATGGAGGCGAGGGAGAGCTTGGTGCCGGGGACGGCGAAGTGGTGGAGATCGGAGGGGCAGCAGTAGGCGAGGTTGGTGAGGGCGAGGTCGGCGGCGGGGGTGTTGGTGACGATCATGGTGGACGGCGACGGGGACGACTGGAAGAACCGGCCGGCCATGGCTGCGATCGGAGGTGGACGACGACGTCGAGCGACGGAGACCAAGGTAAAGAACAAGAAGAAGAAATGAAGATCCGGTGTTGTTATTTATGGGTTCGGGTTCGGGTTTGGAATTTGGTAATATCCATTAAGGTAATTTATGCTTTTTCACGCATTGACTGTTCTTCTACTGTGCACAATAGTATCCTGAATACTTTTTGTATTTCAAATTGTATTTGTTTCGTGAAAATCTTAATGATAAAAGAAAATCTTTTCGAGAAAATATTTTTCAAAAATATAGTTAGTTTTCCTTTAGTTTGTGATTAAGGATCGAAAATTTCTTATTTGAAAGTGATTTTAATCTCATATATTTATGGGTTAATACCCTGAAAAACCTCAAACCGGTACATCTGTAACAATTTTTTTTTTTACTACCAAAAATCCTAAACGGGTATACTTTTGACAAATTTACTCAAAACTAATATACTTGTAACAAACCACCACCCGTAGTGGCACAGTTGGCTTCCCCCTCACGAAGGGAGGAGTTCGAATTCCAGACATCGTGTTCGCACGACTCAAACACGGTGGGGTCTGTGGTGGTAGCTTAGTCCACCCTGGGTTTACATCTAGGCTACCAGGCAATGGCGGTTCCCGAGTCATAAAAAAAAAAATGCACTTGTAACCAATTTGGAATTTTACGCCCTATTTGTTACAGTTTACACTTTTTATGATTTTTTTGTGGTATTAATCCGATTTAACGAATGGTATATTTGTCACAAATTTACCAGTTTATGGTTTTTTGCGGTCAAATAAATTAGTTTGGGATAAATTTGTCATAAATGTACCAGTTTAGGTTTTTTATGGTTAATCGGAAATAAATTTATCAAAGCTGTACCAATTTTGAATTTTTCATGGTCAAAAAAATAGTTTTTGGTAAATTTGTCACAAATATATCAGTTTGGGGTTTTTAGTGTATTAACCCTATCTTTATCTCAAACAAAAAATTTCAAATTTTTTAATTTTAAAAAACGAATTTTAAATTCTTTAAATTTTTATCTATTTTATTTTTAAAAAAAAATCAAATTTTTAATTATTTTAAAATTTCTCTTTTATTTTTCTTTTCTTTCCTTTTTCTTTTTCTCCTTCCTTCATTGCGATTGGCCAATAATGGCCTCGAGCTCATCGGTCTTGGGCGAGCTCAGCCTTGTTAACCTTGGACAAGCTCAATCTCAACAAGATTGAGTAAGCCACAAGCTCGCTGGCCTCAAGCAAGGCCAAATGCTAGGATTGGCCAAGCCATTAGTTCACCAGGATCTGGCAAGCCTTGAGCCAGTGGCTTCGGCCAGCTCAAACTCGCCTAAATTGATTAAGCCTTGAGCTCATTAGCTTGCGTCATGGCTAGGTTGTCGATTGTCACCAAAGGCACGCAATCAACATAAGACAAGGGAGAAAGGAAAATAAGAAAACAAAAGGAAAAAAAAAATTATTTAAAAAAAATTTAAAATTTAAAAACTTTTTTTATAAGAATAAAATCTTCATTAACTAAGGACCCTACCGCTAAGAAAATGTCTTGGAAATCGTTTCCTAAATTTAAGTTTTGGTAGAAACATATTTTTCGTTAACTAGGAAAACATATTTTATTAACTCATTTTTCTAGATAAACCAAATACCAGAAAATGAGGAAAATATTTTCCATGAAACAAACGGACCCTAAAAATACTTAATAAGAATAGATTTCTTTTAGCACTTTTAAGATGAGACTTTTCAGTTTTTGTTTCCATTCGAGTCCATTACAATAGTAAATGTAAAATGTTTTACATGATTTAGAGTAGATGTTTTGAGATTCGCCTTGCTATGGTTTAGTTTGGCCCAACTAGCTATCAAGTATGTTGAAGCGTCTAACATGAGAATGGCATAACAAGGAGAAAATATTTAGTGATTTCAAACAACCATGTCAATTGCTGACGTGATGTGATATCTCGAAATTTGGCCTTCGTTTCAAATATATGAAATGGTTATTTCGTCAATGCGCTTATGGTTATTTTACTTGGAACTGATTATTCACGAGTTAACTAATCTATTAGGTAATGTCGTAAAGGGTTATAAAATCAGCAATGGTCAATACGACACTATTATAAATTGATTAGCTTACGGATACAAGTCGATTTGATGGAAGTATGTAGTCGAATTGTGGGTAATTTCACATGATTACGATATTCGCGTCGAACTCCAATAAACCAATTTTCTATTGATATTATATTCATGATATGTAATTGAACCCTCACAATTACATGACAATCGAGGGTCATCTATGATTCAAAGATGCACAAATGTGGGTTGAAAATTATCACCCACGGGTCAAATGCACTAAAACCCCTAAAAGCTACCTGATAGATTAGGTTGTACTTAAGTCAAGTTCGATCAATTTTTAATCACGAAATTTAATTCGGTTTTGGAAATCAAACGTTCGAGCGTGTCACGATTCAATTACTGGATGTCTCATCTTTCAGCAAATTTTCGACGAGTCTGAAATTTTTCGGAAAAATGATTTTTCGGACAAAAAGAAAAAGGAAATGAAATTCGGATAGGGAAGAAAATTGGATGTTTTTCTACCCAAAAAGCTTTAATTTTGGGTAATTAGAGTTAAAAATTTGATTGGGAAACTATAGATGAGCTTAGGATAGAGAGTAGTCTCTACCTCCATATCCCAGGGGACCTCGAAATGTATCGGGCCCATCTCTATACTACAAACCTGAAAATATTTTGACAACGACGGGATAAAATAAAATCTCAGCGAGTTAAAAACCCTAAATCTCAATTAGGACGCAAATTCGCCTAGAAGGCAGTCTAAGCATGCACCACACAAAAACTCACCTCACCTCGGCACGTCCTTGCATATTAGCACGTCTCGCACAACAATAATAGTATAATGTGCATAAATAACAATTAGAACACATACAAAAATTTTGCGTGCATTGTCAACACACGTGTTCTAATTATTAAGACCCCTTGAGCCACGGCCAACACAAGTATCGGTGGTCTTCCGGCATAACATAACTAGGCATCGTCCCCGGGACAAACCAATTTCGTGAGTTGGTAGTGACGACGGTGTGGGTAGATGATGGCTTTGTGAATATGGTGCCTCGCCACTTCAAAGCGTGGTTTATTATGGAGCTGAACGGTGGTTGGGAGGGTCCACTGCATGGTTTTGATGGACCGCCTGTCAGAAATGTGGATGGGCAAGATATTATGGATATCGACTTCCCTAACGATGTCGTAGTGGATTCAGATTCCGAGCCAGAAGGGCCCGGGGAGCCGTGCTTACTTGATGTTGTGCCCAACTTCGTGGCTAGGCTTGGGTATTAGATTGGATGTTGTAGCTTGTGTAGTGGGAAGTTAACCCCAACCCTTGACCCTTTTTGTTTGTAGGTCATATATGAGTTCCTTTTTGTGGTAGGCCTATATATATTAAACTCATTGGGTTAACATGTTGGTATATAAATCATATTTTGTGAGAACTCATAGTTGTGTTTTTACTATCCCTATTATTGTTGATTGACCGAGTGTTTAATTTAATTCGTTTCCGCATGTGTATAATCGAAAAATAAAAAGAATGGGTCGGCGACACGTCCTGGGGTATCACATTTTTAATCAACCGTTGAGGGATGTTCGCATAATCGGGGTTCGGGGCGTGACATGTGACATGCGTTTTTTAATCATGTCCAATAATAAGATGACACATGTTTACTAAGTTTGAATGAAGAAAAGTAAAAGGACAAATTCTCCCTTCTCTCTCCTCCATCCTTTGAGTAGTAGTAGGAAGGTGACCTTTGATGGCCATGGCCATCATCATCTTCATTAGCATCCTTTGTCACCTTCGTCAACATCCCTTGTCCATGGCCAAATGAGTAGTCGTTGCTCATAGCTATGGCTTTAGATCTTGACTTCTAGATCAAGCTACCCCTTTTGGCATTAGTCGACATTTACAGCCATGGACAAGCGATAAGATACCTAAATGCGTTCGGCCATGGATGGGTAGATCTAGAGATTTAGCGAGTGAAGCCGATGAAGGTGATGACAACCTTGGATGATGGACACAATGCCAGATCTAGAGGTTGGATAAAAATAGAAAAAAGCTAGAGTCAAAGGGGAGGCTCAGGCCTATGGCAAGCAACATTGGGAAGGGGTCCTCCATCATCTATGGCTATAAGCTTTACTTGTCCATAGCTTGTAAGGAGCTTTCTCCACAAATCTAGCAACCACGGATTGTGCATGGTTGTTAGTTTTGATGGGAAGCTCAAATCACATCGATGGATGAACAATGTTAACAATGGAAGCTTCTTTGCTTCATTGGAGTTGTAGATCTCTCACTAGTGTTGCCTGAGTTTTTTTGTCGTTTGGCTAGGATGGAGGAAAACAAAGGATGGTGGAGGAACATGGAGAATTTGATCTTTTAATTTTTATTCCAACTGAGCAAACACGTCATCTTATTATTTGACATGATTAAAAAACACATGCTACATCTGTGACAGCCCGATTTTCCAATTTTAATTTCAATAAATTTAGACGGGCATTTCGTTGGTACGTATATAGTCCATTTCCTTGAGTCGGCCACTCATGTGAAATCTAGTCTATCCGGTGAAGCCGTTATGAAATTCTAATGCATAAGACTCGAGAATTTGATTAATAAGCGACCTTTCGACCGAGATAATCTGCAAGGGTCATTACGGCACAAATAAAAATCGATTAGAGATCGGAAATAGGTTGGCTCGGCAGAGGCATGTGATCAAGTGTGGGTGATTCCACCGGATCGCATAACTTTGGCCGATCGACACTAAACCGACTTTTCTAAAGATTGGGTACCCTGTGCTCGTATTTGAAACCTTGAGATTTCCCCCGACAACCGAAAGTTGTGGCTTGAAATGATTTACCGCAAGTCAAATGCACAAAAATTTGTAAACGCTGCTCGGTAGATTAGAATGCGCTAGTATTGTGCCAAAGTGAAATTAACCGTGAAATTAAGATCGAATTCTGAAATTGGAAGTCATGGTGCGTCACAAACCTTATTAGGATCATTGGATTAATTTATGGACTTTGACTTGGACTCAATTTGAAGAAAATTGATGGAAATTGAAGTAATTGGATGTGCAAGAACTTGGACCCCGGTGGAAAATAAAATTTGACCCATTGAAATAAGTTGTAGAAGAAATGAGTTAGTGGAAGATGACATAGGATGATGTCATGGTAGTTGGGCCAAGAGAAGGAGATTTGGACAAGTGGAGGGTGGGGATGAGGCCTTGGAAAGGTGGGATGTCACCTCCCCCTTGTCCCCATCATCTTCTCCATTTTGAACTTGGAAGAGAGAGAGAGAGAGAGGGAGAAGCTGCTGTGCGACCGCCGAGCTCCGTCCGCCCCCGTCGCCCGTTCGTCGCCCGCCACCGGAGCCGCCGTCGCCGCTCGTCCGTGCGCGGCTGCTCGCCGTTCCGTGCGCCGAGCCACCTTGCCTCCGCCTCCGCCGCGAAGCCTCGACCGTCGCAGCTCCAAGCCGTCGCCCGTTCGTCGTCGCCGAGGCCCCGTCGCCGCCACCCGTCGCCGTGAGCTGCCGTTCGAAGCCCTAGCTTCCCTCGCCGGTCATTCTCCGCCGCCTCTCCGCCCGTCCAGCCGCCGTCCGCCGCCCTTCGAAGCTCGGTTAGTGCTGGAAAAACCAGCAAGAACCAGCTCTTTCCAAGCTTGTTTTGGCCCCCTATTAGTCCTCATTTGGTGTTGATCCGTGTAGGTTTGTCGTCGGCGTCGTCGTGCTCTTCGCCGGAGACTCGTCGGAAAGCGATTCCGGTGAGTTTAACTCACTAAACCCCGATTAGCGGGTTAATCATGTCTTAAGTGCGTTTAGTTTAGGTTGATTGGGATTAGTTTGCTTTATTAGTTCATTTAAATCTGGATTAGATTAGGTGGTTTAATTAAAGTAAAGCATGTTTAGTTTAAGAGTTAAGTAGGTTTATTTTTAAAATAAACCTTGATGGGACTTAAAGGAATTTATTTATGATTTAAATAAATGTTTCGAAATTGCTGGATTATTTAATAATAAATCATATTCCGAAAATCATTAAAATATTATATTAAAAAAAAAACTCGAAAATTTATTTTTGACCCTAATTGCTTAGAATTTCGTGCCGATCGTCGCTGTGTAGTTAGAATTTGAAATTGATGATTGGTTAATGCAAATTGAGTGCCGATTGAGGAAAATATGAATTTTAGCTAGAAAATCTCACGTGTCGGATTCGATATCGAAATTGGATTGTTTTAAAGGTTAATGTTGTGATTCGAAACATGTAAATTACGTGTGACGTGCCTTGAGTTGATTATAAATCGTTGCCTGGTAATTATGGGAATTGAATTGATCCATTAAGTTGGAATTGCCCCTATATGGGATGCCCACGAGGTGGATGCGGGTCGCAGTGGATTCTAGGCCCATGCTCCTTCGGGAACGCCGTCAATGTACTAACGAAGCCGCGCTCCAAGGTGGGGAGGCGATGCCTGGCTATATGTCAGTAGATAGCCGAACTGCGAGTAGGCTATGCCCTTGTGTAGCCCTAATGATTGATGATTTGAAATGCTTGCTGTGGATGTGAATTTAAATGAAATTGATTACATTCCGATGGCTCACGTGTTTATTATAACTTGTACTTGAGTGCGATGAATTGTACTAACCTGCAGGAAGGCAAGGAGGCGAGGTAAGTCTTCTGTATTGTGTGGCTAGACCACTCTGGGGCGTATTTACTTTCTAATAAGGGTTTAGGAGGGGTGAACTTGCTGAGACAAAGTCTCATCTCGGTTTGGGGAAAAATATTACAGGACCGTAGATGGCGGGACCCCTCGAGAAGAATGGCCTCCCGGTGTAGATCATCGAGCAGGTGCGCAGCGCTCCTGATCCTGGGAGCCATTGGGTTTATGAGCTGATCAGGTCTACCGTGTGGATCCAAGAGACTGAAGATGTTAGGGTGCCCCATAGGTTTAGGGCTTGGTTCCGTTTTGGGGCTAATGGTTTTAGGATTGGTCCACTTGACAGTTTTGACATTCCCCTGGTTGTGATGGATGCTCTTCTAGGAGAGGGTGTGGCTAACCTTCCCGATGGTATGGTGGACAATCCATCATCTCCGGACCCTGTGCCGTTAGATGTGGAGGATGTGGAATGTCGAACGAGTCCAATTAGTAGTTATAGGACCGTTCTTCTTTTGGTGGGCTGATCCTTGTTGTGTAGGCTAACCCTCTTTTGATGCACATAGACTCTGACCCATTTTTGGTGCATATAGTCTCCGAATCATGTCGGTGTATGTAAGCCCTGAATTGTAATTGATGTATGAAAGTATGTTGTTGATTTTGAGTTGATGTTCCTGCTGTCATATCCCGTATGTTTTTTTTATAAAAGGGGTTTCTTTATACGTTCCGCTTGCGCATTAATAAATCCAACTAGGGTCGGTGATACTACCTAGGAACGTCGCATTTACATGACCATGGTGGGATGTTGGTGCGCTCGAGATTTGGGGCGTGACAACATCAACAATTAATGTGGTGGTATGAAACTACTTAATATTTTCTCCATAGGAGACATGGTAGTTTGAAACTATCGAATATTTTCTCTACAAAACAAGAGTCTGTAATTCATAGGAATCTACGCAGTGTGCTTTTTCAAGTGGCTACTAATAACTTCTTCATGAAATCACATGTATTTGCTACTCAACCAATTAACGGCTCTTGTCGAGTGCAAATCTTTTCGTGAAGAAGAGTCTGGAAAAGAAATGCATAGGACACCACAAATGGTTAGTTGCATCAAAGACCAACAATGTCTTAGGGAGAGTTAAAATTAAAAAGGTTAATACCACAAAAAAATTCAAATGTACTTTTAACAAATTTACTCCAAAAAAAGAATACCACATAAAACTCCAAGTTGGTACATCCATGACAAATTTACCTTTCATTAGTTCCGTCAAATTTACTATTAAATTGTTAAATTAGATGACATGTGACAATTAATAGGATACTAGTTTGGGGGTATTACCCTCTATTTGTCGCAAGCTTACCGGATTATAATTTTCATGGTATTAATTTAATTTTAAAAAAAAACTAATGGAGAGCAAATTTATTATAAATGTACCATTTTTTTGTAAGCACCATGCAGTAACATGTTCCATTCCTTTGCAAGCATAGAGACACATGGGAAGACAAGCATCTCCAACATTTTCTATAGTAGGTGCAAACTCCGCTCACCCACAACTTTGTACTTTCTAAAGCATTCCTAAGTTTTAAGGTAAATATCCAATGAATCTTTCACTCAACATCCAGGTCTTTGTAGACATCTATTGGTGATGCTTCTGGGCAACAATGTTGATGTAGATCAATGCCTAGAAGATGCAACTGGTGTATCCTTCATGGCTACTTAATATTTGTCTACTAATGGCAAGGTTATTTTCCAACAAAAGCCTAGTTGAAGTCAGGAGCTTAATTCCTCAAAGTCGCCTACGAAGAGGGATTTTGCACCGATCCTCAAAAGCATGGAGCAAAAGGCCATGATATTGAAGTTTCCAATCATGAGAATACCATGAAACAATGGTTTGTAATTCATAAGGACCAATGCACTTTTTCAAGTAACCATTGGTTAACTTCTTCACAAAATCATGAGCATTTGCTACTTAATAAACGAACAACTCATGCCAACTACAACGCATTTTGGCAAAGAAAAGTTTGGAAAAGACATATACAAATCATTAAGTAAAAAGAAAAAAAAAACATGTGGGATGCTATGCTGGTTAAACGTATCTTAGCAACAAACGACGTCCTGAAGGCAATCGTACAAATGAAAAATCTTGATCTTCTTTCTACCAGAGTAAATGGCCTCTGCAGCTTCGCCATGCTTGCCTTGGGTTTGTGACCCTATTCTTTCAAACTTAAGGACTTTCTTTAGCTCCGAACCATGGGTTTCCATAAGAGTGGCTACACTTTTTAATAGATCTCCTTGGAGAGTTAGGACAGGAGCTGATGGTGATGGAGTGGCTATGACTAGTGGCGCCATATGTGATACAACGTCTGTGTTATTTTCTACTAATAGTTGAGATTCTAGAGCTTTTTCCTATAGGTGTTTCCTTATCTATCAAGCAATGGAGTGATAGCGGTAGTTGACCTACTAGCTTGAGCCACACTCTGACTTTGAGGACCTCTAGAGATTTTTCTTGCTGGGTGACCTCTTCTTTAGAGGTTTTGGATGTTCAGCCAATGGTACGTGAGGATTTCCTTATGACCTTGGAAGAATGGTGAGTTTTGGGTGTCATGCTTTTTGAGTCTAGAGGTATTGGGCGTAGAATGGACGAGACTTTTGAGTAAATGATGTAGAAGAAATATGAGAGAGTAAGTATGAGCAGTATGAGTGAAGGTGTGAATACTAACTCTATATATATGAGTAGTGTATTTCATGTAGAGAGAATTAGTTGTTGTCCTCCAACGATAACTTTCTTATCCGTAATTATTTTGTATTGAAATTCGACCAATTAAATAGATAGTAAAAATTATGCTTATTGATTCTATTAAAGCAATCATAACAACTTTAGATAGGGTATATGTGTAGTCAGAACGGTAACAATTACATTACTATAAGGTAACTTTTTAAATGAGATAATAGCTACATACTTATTGTTTCTATTGTACTTGATGTTTTTGATAGAGTTGAAACTTTATCTGGATAATATCATTCTAAAGCATTGCATATTCCCAGTTCACCACAAATGTATTCGAAGGTTGGTTTATCTAGTGGCTTGGTGAAAATGTCTATTGGTTACTATTTTGATTTTATAAATTGTATACAGATATCACTAACAAAGTGTGTCTTACCTTGATGTATTTTGCTCCTGAATGTAGGATTGGTTTCCTAGTGAGATTTATAGCATTGGCGTTGTCACACACAATAAGAATACATTCCTTATCCTTTCCAAAATCACTTAGTTGTTGTTTCATCCAAATTAGTTGAGCACAACAACTTATGAGGGCAATATATTCAACCTTAGTGGTTGAAAGAGCAACTGAGTTTTGTTTTTTCGAAAATCAAGAGATTAGCATACTAACTAGCCATTGGCAAGTACCTGATGTATTCTTTTTATCTACCTTACAACCTACAAAGTCAGCATCCGAGTATCCACATAGTATAAAGTCTGTATTTTTAGGATGTCATATCCCTAACTTTTAAGTGGATCCAATGTATTGAATAATATGTTTAAAAGCCGATAAGTGAGATTCTTTTGGATCAAATTGAAAGCGAGCACACAAACAAGTGCTAAATAAAATATCAAGTCTAGATGTTGTTAGGTATAGTAGTGAACTTGTCATAATTCTGTATAGCTTTAAGTCTACAAACTTACCTTTTTCATCTTTGTCCAACTTGATAGAACATGACATGGGAGTCACGATTTGCTTGCATCCTTCCAGACCAAATTTCTTTACTATTTCCTTTACACACTTCTCTTGATGTATGAATTTGCCTTTAAGAATTTGCTTGATTTGAAGTTCGAGAGAGAAGTTCAGTTTTCCAATCGAGTTCATATTGAACCCACTTTCATCATCTTTGCAAAATCCTTGCACAACACGTTGTTAGTAACTCCAACAAAAATATCATCAACGTATCTTTAGACAACGAACAAACTTTTACCTTTTCTTTTGATAAAAAGAGTAGTGTTTATCTTACCTTTTTCAAATGTATAATCTGTCAAGAAATTACTTAATCTTTCATACCAAACTCTAGGTATTTGTTTTAGTCCATAAAGCGCATTTCTGAGACAATAGACATCACTAGATCTTCCTAATTCTTCAAAACCTGGTGATTGCCCAACATATATTTTTTCTTTGATATATACCCATTTAAAAAATCACTTTTGATGTCCATTTAATATAGTATGAAATCATGGAAACAAACATAAGTTAGTAACAAACGTATAGCCTTTAATCTACTAATAGGAGTACAAGTTTCATAAAAATCAATATATTCCTCCTATAGGTATCCCTTAGTGACTAGTCTTGCCTTGTTACATACAATATTACCTTCTTTATAAAGTTTGTTTTGAAATACCCATTTGATTCCTAAAACTGTTTAATCCTTAAGTCTTGTAACTAGTTCCCATATATCGTTGACTTTGAATTGATGTAATTCCTCATACATAGCTTCAATCTAGCATTTATCCTTGAGAGCATCTTCCACTTCCTTGGGTTCAAATTGGATATGAGAGCCAAGGAGTTCAACATACTCTTGAGAGACAATCTTATTTCGATTCATTCATCCACTTTTCTTATTATTTGTTCTTTAGGATGTTCAAACTCGAATCTCTAATCTTTGAAAGATTTTCCTTGATTCGAAAGATCAGCTAGTTGTTATGGTTGCTACTGTTTATGAACAACTAGTGCAAATATATATATGCTGTCTTTGTAGTCATCAGTTTGCACTCCTTTTTTATCATCCATGAATTTCACATTTATAGATTTTTCGACTATCTTTGAATCTTTGTTAAAGATTCGATAGACTTTACTTGTAATTGAATAACTAAGAAAAATACCTTCATTTGCTCGTGTATCAAACTTCCCGATATTGTCATTTGTATTCTTGAGAATGAAATATTTGCACTCAAATATAATGAAGTAATGAAGAGTAGGCTTTCTTCATTTGAATATTTCATATGGAATCTTTTCTATCATAGGTCTCAATAGTATTCTATTAAGTGTGTAATATACAATAGCAATAGCTTTAGCCCAAAATTAAATATATACACCACTTTTGATCATCGTTGTTCTAGCTATTTTTGTAGTAATCGATTTCGTCTTTCTACCACCTGTTGACGAGTGTAAGCAGTGAAGAAGTTGTGTTCCATTCCATTTTCATCACAATACTCAGCAAAACTTTGGTTGTCAAATCCTCTTTCATGACTAGTTTTGATGGTGGTGATGATGTATCCCTTCTCATTTGGAACTTGTTGAGAAAATTTCTCAAAAGAATGAAATGTCTCGTTCTTATGTGATAAGAATATTACCCCTGTGAATTTTGAGTAATCGTCAACTATGACTAGACAATATTTTTTTCCTCCAAGATTGGTTCTTCAAGTTGGTCTGAATAGGTCCATATGCAATAGCTGCAGAGATCTGTTAGTGATAATAGCTTTGGTAGATTTGAAAGAATTTCTTACCCATTTGCCCAGTGTTCATGCATTACATGAGTCACACTTGCTGTAATTGATTTTTCGTAAACAACAAACTAGGTCTTTAGATAATATCTTCTGCATTTGCTTTGCATTGATATGACCTAATTTCTTGTGTTATAGATCATGTTCTTCATTGATAGACATTAAATAGTATAATCCCTCAAAGTTGATATCAAGTAAGTAGATGTCGCCATACTTATTCCTAGTGAATGTTTGTGATCTATTCTTACTGATGCCAATACATTTACCTCTTTTGAGTTTTATTTGTATTTTTTGTCACAAAGTTGGCTAATGCTTAGAAAATTATGTTTTAGTCATTGTACAAGTGAGACATCTTCAATAACTAGGATTTCCAACCTAATATTTCCTTCTTGATAATTTTTCTTTCATCTTTTCCTCCAAATATGATTGTGAGTGCTACAAACTTGTTATTATCTCTAGGCATATGTCTAAAACACTCACCATCTCGGTACCACTTGTTTTTCTTCAATATTACCTTAAATTAAAGATGATCTCATCTTTTCTTTGGCACACACATAAACTTGGGTCTCTTGTGGTTAGGTCTTGTTTCAAGGTTAAAAGATCAACTGATTTTCCTAAATCTCTTCTATTGTCTTGAATAGTCCATTTCAAAATGACGATATCCTTCGCAATTGAACACTCGGGCAATTTTTTACTAGTAGCTTAAGTAAACTATTAAATAAAGTGAGACTTGTAATATTGTACAGGAAGTCTGTGTTTTGATCTATCTTTTATTTTTGGAAAAGGATTCATTTAATCTTTTTCCCCCATTTTCTTCATGTCCTAGATCACTCTTGTGTTAGTGAGGGATTTGAATAGAAAGAATGTGTTGTAAGGCTGTTGAATCAAGAGAAAATTTGGTCCTGATTTTTGAAATTTCATCCTTGACATTCTCATTTTCACCTATAAGAGCTTTACCTGATTTATTTGAAGGTCGAGCTCTTTCTTAAGATTGTCAATGAGAGTTGTGCTAGTAAGCTTTTCAGTTGTAAAATTATGAACCTCATTTTTCAAAATAAAAATTCTTTTTGAAGCCTTTTGGTGTTCCTCAAACATTTCTTTCAAAAAATATTGTAATTCATCATAAGATAGTTCAGTCTCTTTAATCTTATCTTCTTATAATTCTGAGTTAGCCATAAGACAAAGATTTACTTCTTCTTCATGACTTGACTCACATTCGACTCCATGTTTAAGCTTTCAACGCCTTTTCCTTCTACTCGAATTTCCCTTTCTTTTTCTTGATCGATCTAGTTTCCTGTATTCACAGCACACAATATCCTTACCTTTGGATTATTCCTTGTTCTTGTGAGGCTTTTTGTCATCAGGATGTTTAGATGGTCTCTTCCCTTTGTAGTTTCCTCCTTTCCTCATGAAACTCTTAAATTTCTTTGATAGTAACATCATGTCATCATCACTCTCCTCATCATCATAGGATATTTCTCCACTTGTATCATCATGATTAGCTTTAAACGCAATAACTTTCTTACCTCTGGTATTACTTTCTTCATTCTTGGAATAGAAAAAGAATAGAAATACTTTTGGTAAAAATATAAAAAAATTTGTATTTATTTGTTTTTTCTTCTTACTCACAGACCACCGACCACCACTTGCCGCCGCACGACTGCGGCCGGTTGGCTGTGGTTGGCGGTCAGCAGCAACAAGCCGCAGTTGTGCAACGGTCGTGCGGCGGTCGTGCGGCGGTCGTGCGACGATCGTGCAACAGTCATGCTTCAGTTGGCGGTGGACGGTCATGCGGCGATTGGCGGTTGACGGTCATGCAGCGATTGGCAAAGCACATCATATAACTAGAGCAAAGAAATAACATGAGCTATAATTGTATCAGAGTCCATGCAAGGAACTTTAAACACGGAGATCAAACAAAAATCACTACCCCAAAGACATTGAATGTAATTTGATGAAATCTCTATAAATTAGTTCCGGTTTAGAAGTATATAGCTTCGACTCCCATTCCAAACTTGATCGCCATTTTCCGGATCATGGCGGCCTCCTCCTCCTCCACCCCTCGCACCGAGGCGACCCCACTGATCCCCTCCCTCCTCGATCCCTCCCTGATGCCGCTGTGGACATCATAGCCCGTGTCCCTGTTTCTACCACCCTCCCCTCTCTGTTTTCTCCAAGAACTTCCTCTCCCTTCTCTCTTCCCCTCACCTCTTCTCCATGCGCTACCTCCTACGCTGCACAGAGCCCTCCCTCTACCTCGTCCTCCACCTCCCCTCTTCTCGTTACCATTATTGATACACCTTCTACTCGAACCCAACCTCTCTAAAGCAGCACCATCTCATCCTCATAGCCTCAACCCTTCCCCTTACCCTAACATTGGCTCCACCTTCATCGCCCTTGGCCCACTAAGCTACTTCCTTGGTGGGTCCATCAATGACATGGCCTCGGACTACGTTTGGGTCTTGGATTGCCAGTCCCATCGGTGGAAGTCTAGGCCCGCCATGCTTGAAGCTACATACTTCGAAGCTCATCTTCAGTTTTTTTTTTCTTTTCTTTTCTTTTTACGAAAATAAAACTGACTCAAACACCATCACATCAAATCAAGCAAGATAATGTTGATATCCAAAAATTGGCGAACCATATTGGGTTGACCAATTTTAAAATTAAATCGCAAATCGAATCTCAGGCGTGAGATTGGATTGTTGATTTTTGTAAAGGATTGCGAGTTGGATTTCGGGAACAAAAATCGGACTGGCAATCCCTTACTTTTTCATGTCGGAATATTAATCATATATTTAAGGAACAATTCTACTAAAACAAACAAGCTATCATGGAAAAATAATAAAAATTCAAGAAAGAGATAAATAAATAAATTACCTTTTTTTTTTTCTTTTTCAAACACAGCTTTCTCGTGTGGCTGATCTCCAAGGGCAGCAAGTCGTCGGTCCGGCAAGGGGAACTCCGGCGGAGGGTAGACCGCAGAAAAAGGGGCAGCACCGGGTAGCAAGGATAACCGGGCGGAATAGGGGCGTCGTGATAGAAGCTGTCGGCGTTCGGACTTCGGCAAAAAGGCGTCGCGGGCGGAAGACTCCACGTGCGGGTGTCACGTCGGAAGCGAGGTTCAGATCTGCCGGCGTCGGGGCAGCCGGCGATGAGATCGGGACAGCAACAGTGGAGGCGGCGTCGCGGACGTCGGGCGCTGGCGCAGTGGCGTCGGTTGAGGGAGGCGGAGCACCGGTTTCTTGGGTGCGGATTGCGGGCTGAGGCGCGGGCAGTGAAGGTGCGAGGCGTCCCGCGGGTGCGCACTCGGAGCAAAGGCAACGTCGGACGCGGTGGTGCTGCTGGGCGTCGGCCAGGTTGCGGGCAGCGAGCGACGCGTCGGAGATGGCTGCGAGACGATTCCGGCGTCGGCTGGTACGGATGCGAGACGACGCAGTCGAAGCCCCCTGCGAAGAAGACGATCCGATTCTTTTTTCTTTTTCTCTCTCTCTCTCCCTCTCTCACGTCACTCTCCTGCCCACTCTGTACTTTCTGCAGAAGACCTTTCCACTTTTCTCAACCGAAGGAGAATTTTTTCTTCAATTTCCTCACTTTCACCCCCCGACACCCCCGAGAAAAGAACCCTCCTTTTCTCCTCGTACACTGTTACTTTTATATGAGGTAGGAGATAGGTTTTCGATTTCCCCTTCAAATTCACATTTGTGATCACCAACTTATCACGTATTAATAAGGATTCAAAATTACGATAAATTTTTCTCTAAATCAAAATCTTGCAAAGATAAATCGTAATATTTTTTCACACATATACCCTATCCAAAAGATTCATATCCTGAAAAAAATTTCAAAATTTTAATTTTTTCACGAGATAATTTTCGATCAATGAAAAACATAAGTTTGGGCAAACTTGCTTGCTTCGTGGCTTAGTCCAATTAATTTGAACCCATTCGCTTGGTCCAATAAATAAAATGCAAACTAAATTTAAAAAATGCACATAAATCTGTATGCTATTTAATTAATATATATTTTTAAGGATAAAATTAAATCCTAGTTTTTTAATGCGATAAATGATTAAATGAGCCGTCAAAATTTAGGTATCAACACAAGATCATCAAGTATGACAATGCTCAAAGAAGATTTGTAAGCATCCTCGAAAACCTATCAAAGATAGAATCCATTACAAAAGTTTCCCCACTCATCATGGAAAATGAAGGATAACCACTCTTCGAGTTAATTAAAAGTGAGAGGAAAACAGCTAATCTCATATTCCTCAAAGCACTGATGAAGCAGAAATACAGGTCACGAACCTTCACAATTCGTGCACATTTGGTCTGCTCGTCTAGTCCGATCATAATTTGTGCCGATACCTAAGCATCCATAAGAAAATCGGAAATTGATATCTGATGCACAAAGAAGTTTGATTACTCAAAGACAGCAAAGGGTAGAGCCAAAGATTACAAATTTAACAAAGGAAATCCACTGTCGATGCCGACTGTAGCTACCAGAGCAGTTTTACCACTGCACAACTGACAAGATTTTAGAATAATCCTAATTGGTTTAAGACACAGGCAAAATGAAAAGTAATGCATCAGAAAACTACAAATACCTGCCACTCGGACCCTCCAGAAGGCAAGTGACAAGCGAACTGCCTGTGCTCACTTTAACTCGCTCAACCTAGTAGCATTGCGTTCTCATAAATAAGCTTATGTTGATCACCACAACTTACCATGCCATTAAGCCTACAGAAATATTTGCACAAACAATTGAGGCAGTGACACATGCTTGATAGTGAATAAAAACTTCAACTGATGCCATTTTAGCATCTTCATGAGATTGCAAAAAAGGTGCTAGAGTAACAATACTACGGACTCCCCAAGCAGAATAAAAAATCCACATCTGCAAAGTGCTTAGAGAGATATAGACAAGGTTTTGTGACCATTTTTTGGCAGAACAAAAGGAATGTTTTTATGTCAGTTCGCCAATAAGGAGAACACTGAGCTCTAAGATTACGTTAAGTAATGAATAATGCGATAGCATTGTGAAAGAAGCATGTGGGAAACCCATTAATATTGCCTCATCCAATCTATTTGCAGAATGAAACTTGTAATGTTTAAATTCCTGAGCCAACAATGGACCAGACATCTTAATAAAAAAAAAGGGCTGCAAATTTAACACCTCCAGATCAGCCGAGAGAGAATTCTCTGGATTACTCCCCTCCTCTTGTTCATCCTTTCCACAACTAAATCTCAGAGAACCAAATCTATCATATAATTCACCATGGACCAAATATAATTGGGTAAGACCACGCAAGAAGACAGTTCTTGAAAACGCATCAGACCTATCTATTTATGTTATCATCCTATAATAGCAAACACCAAGCTGGAAAAACCAAACTCAATACTAGAACGCAATTTCAGGGAATCGACTCTCATCTGAGATTCATCAATTCTTTATCCAGATATTTGCTCTTGTGATTACCAATCCATAAGTAAAAAAAAAAAATCAGAAATACAGAGAATATCAGCATTCAACTATCCCTACCTACTTGTGCCTTTCCAATACAGGAACGATGCTTTTGATGGCGTTCATGAAATCATCCATGGTGACTTCGATACTCTCTTCATAATTTTGGTATGATCTAAGCATAGCAAATGATATGGCACTGTTCACAACCATTTCGATTTCTGCCCAAGTATGATTCTACGCACGAGTAGCTGCAAAATTTACAGAGAGAGAATGTTTGCCGCCAGGGTGTAGACCCAGTCGGCTCTTTTCGGTATAAACGCAAAAACTGTCCAGAAATACAAGAGTTTAAATGTTTTGACTAGATGAACGAGCAACATCATTCAAGACTCCCTGTTTTTTCGCAACAAAATTTTGAGATTTCCGGCGAGGACGAGGAGACTCGAGATGGGCTGTTTCAGCAGGTCGGACGATGCTCCTTCAGGAATGCCCCACGTCAACGGATGCCGGTCGCAGTGGAGGCTGGGCTGATGCTCCTATATGGAATACTGTCTAGATGTAGGCATTGCCATGCTCAATGGTGCAAGACAATGCCTGGTTATGCCGGAAGACTGTTATATGTGCATTGAAATCATTTCTGACACATGAATGGGTGAAAGCGAGGGATCTAATTAAAAGAAGGAACTGTGTGGTGCGGTATGGGACGTACCATAACGATTTAGTCTGGTAATTGGGGGCCCATGTACTTACGTTGATATTTATATCCTTGCACATACTCATGTTACGGTATTCATATGATGTGAAAGCTCGATACTGTATGTATGATTTGATCGGCACTAACATGTAGGGAAAGACCGGTATGAAAAGAGTTGTGAGAAACGTGATTATATTGCATGTAGAGCGTACCCTTCTTCTACTCGGGATTTAGGGGATTAACTCGCTGATATGTGATTTCACCTCTCAGTAGGCTAAATTTTTCAGGTCCCTAGACGGAGGAAGGCCAGGTCGTGTACCCTGCAAGAAGGGAAATGTAGGTTTCTCGCTATCTTCTCCTAGGTGGTGACGGGTTTTCCATCAAGGCTGGATAATGGGTGACAATTCACTCTAGAGAGGTTTAGAAGTATGATAGTGTAATAGCGAACCCTAGTCTTGTAAATGGAAGCTTAGCGCGTAGGTAACTGGACAGCTTCACTTTTTTATATTAGACATTGGGGTGTTAAACTGATCTGTATATAAGTACTATTGTATTGTAGGTGTGCTTTGTAAAAATATTATCATACGTTTCTATCCCACTATTATGTTGTATGGAGATTGTTTTACGTTTCCGCATGCGCAAAATAATGAATGAGTCGGCGACACTCCCTGGGACATCGCAAACTTTCATCGACCATTGAGGAATATGCATGTGCTCGGAGTCTTGTAATTCATCATAAGATAGTTCAGTCTCTTTAATCTTATTTTCTTCTAATTCTAAGTCAGCCATGAGACAAAGATTTACTTCTTCTTCACCACTTGATTCACATTCGACTCCATGTTTAAGCTTTCAATGCATTTTCCTTCTTCTCGAATTTCCCTTTCTCTTTCTTGATCGATAGACATTCTGGTTTTGTGTCCTAGTTTCCTGCATTCACAACACACAATATCCTTACCTTTGGATTCTTCCTTGTTTTTGTGAGGCTTTTTGTCGTCAAGATGTTTAGATGATATTTTCCCTTTGCAGTTTCCCCTTTCCTCATGAAACTCTTAAATTTCTTTGTTAGTAATGTCATGTCATCATCACTCTCCTCATCATAAGAGGATATTTCTGCACTTGTATCATCATGATTAGCTTTAAACGCAATAACTTTCTCACCTCTAGTATTACTTTCTTCATTCTTGAAATAGAAAAATAATAGAAATGCTTTTGGTAAAAATTTAAAATTTTTTGTATTTATTTGTTTTTTCTTCTTACTCACGGACCGCCGACCACCGCCGCACGATCGTGGCTGATGGGCCGTGGGCGTGCGATGGTCGTGCGATGGTCAGCGGCGATAGTCCATGGTCGTGCGATGGTCGTGCGACGATCGTGCGGCGATCGTGCGGTGGTCGTGCGACAGTTGGCGGTGGACAATCATACAGCGGTTGGCAAAGCACATCATATAACTAGAGTAGAGAAATAACATGAGCTACAATTGTATCGGAGTCCACGCAAGGAACTTTAAACTCGGAGATCAAATAAAAATCACTACCCCAAAGACATTGAATGTAAAGCCCATAAACAGAAGTAACGAGAAGTCCATTTTCTTTTTTAGAATTTAACAATAAATAACGCATAATGCTTTTTATTTTGTTTCCGCTTAAGGAAAAACCCCAAACCCCACCAAATCTTTGTCCACCATAAATGGAAATTTCTTTTGGTGGATGACACTAATGAGTTGAAGTTGACTTGCAATGTGAATTGATGAAATCTCTATAAATTAGTTCCGGTTTCGAAGTATGTAGCTTCGACTCCCATTCCAAACTTGACCGCCCTTTTCCGGATCATGGCAGCCTCCACCTCCTCCGCTCCTCGCACCACGGCGACCCCCCGATCCCTCCTTGATGTCGCCGTGAACATCATAGCCCGTGTCCCTCGTTTCCACCACCCTCCCCTCTCTGTTGTCTCCAAGAACTTCCTCTCCATTTTCTCTTCCCCTCACCTCTTCTCCATGCGTCACCTCCTAAGTTGCATGGAGCCCTCCCTCTACCTCATCCTCCACCTCCCCTCCTCTCGTTACCATTATTAGTACACCCTCAACTCAAACCCCACCTCTCTGAAGCAACACCATCTCGTCCCCATAGCCTCAAACCCTTCCCCTTACCCTGACATCGACTCCACCTTCATCGCCCTTGGCCCACTGATCTACTTCCTCGGCAAGTCCATCAATGACATGGCCTTGAACTACATTTGAGTCTTGGATTGCCGATCCCATCGGTGGAAGTCTGGGCCCGCCATGCATGAGGGGCGGCTGTTTGCTGCTACAAGCATGGTCGTGGAGAAGCTATACGTCATGGGTGGGTGCATTGTGAAAAGCTAGTCCTAAGGCATCCATTGGGCGGAGGTCCAGGACGCGGGAGCCGGGTCATGGGCAGTGGTTCCGTCCTCATCACACAAGGTGAGGGAGAACTCGTTACGGGCAGTGCTTCCGCTCTCAGCACGCAAGGCTATGGAGAAGTTTATGCATGCTAGCGCGGTTGTGGATGGGAGGATCTACGCGATGGTAGACTGGGGCAACGTCGTGTATGATGTGGACAAGGAGGTTTGGGAGAGTGTGGAGAGTGAGATCGACAAGTGGTGGAGAGGAAGGGGTACTCTGATTAACAAGGTTTTGTATTACTTTGGATCACAGAAGATTAGAAGGTTTGATGTGAAGGAAGGGGTTTGGAAGGAGTTGAAGGGCGTGGAAAGCTGGCCACCGAAGTTCGTGTACAACATGAGGATGGCAAATTTGGGTGGGAATTTGGTGGTGGTTTGGGAGGGAAGGGAGTGTGGGGAGGAGAGGAGGTGGTGTGTTGTGATTGCTATGAAGAAGGACGAGCATGGGAACAAGTCGGGTGTTTTTGCTGGTCAAATTCGTTTCTCAAGATATCCAAGGGGTCTCTAAACAGTAAAATGTGAACATTATTTATTTATTTATTTGATGACGAACCGGCCAACGGAGAAGACGGTGCTTGCTCCTACAAATCAAGCATCGTCTTGCGAATGACGTTTGATAAACGAGTTTAAACCTTCCTAGGTCTGTGCCAATGCCAAATATAACAAGTCAATATTTTGAATAGAGTCAACAATTAAAAACAACCCTTAATTCTCTTTCTTAAAATTCAATAATTCGATGATAAATAACATGTAATGTTTTTTGGTTTGTTTCCGCCTTTGAGAAAAATATCAAACTCTGCCAAGTCTTGGTCTACCACAAATAGGAATCTCTTTCGGCAAATGATACTAATCAATTGATGTTAAATTTGAATGTGAAGGGCGTGAATAACATTCCAAGCTATATGCTCGAAATATTAGGATAGAGAGATATCAATGGCTTTGATCTAATGTGGCACAAACCGCATTGCCAATGATTTTTGATGGAGGAGCTTGAACTTTCTTGGGTCCGAGCCAAACATAATAACAACTCAATAAAATGAACAAAGTCGGTAATTAGAAGCAACCCTCAATCTTCATTTTTAGAATTTGATGGTAAGTAATGCGTCATGTTTTTATTTGTTTCCGCTTTGAGAAAAATACCAAATTTCACCGATTCTTTGTCCACCACAAATGGGATTCTCTTTTAGTGGATGACACTAATCAGTTGACGTTAACTCACAATGCAAATTGAAAAAGTCCCTCAAGTTAGAATTGACAGTTCGATTTTCGCGCCCGAAATCCGACTCGTAATCCCTTATAAAAATCGACAATCCAATCTCAAACCCGAGATTTGATTCGCGATTTAAAATTAAAATTGGTCTACCCGATCTCATGCGCGAGATATGGTTGGCCAATTTTTGGATATCAATCTTATCTTTTATTTGATTTGCTATCGTCAAGTTGGTTGAGTCAAATCTTATTTTCGTAAAAATAAAAAACCAAAAAAATCTTAATTAGGATTAGGTTTGTTGTCATCTTGCATATTTAGGATTGCAATCTTATTATCAATTTTTAAATAAAAATCCAAAAAAAAAAAAAAAAAGAAAGTGCATTCATTTAGGTTGTTAGTTTTTTATTTGAATTGCATGTTAATTATGTGTTAGCTTTAATTTCGAAATTAATTAAAAAAAAAACCATAAAAAAATCATTGTGCATATTAGATTAGAATTGCATGCTTCATTTTAAATTTAGATCATATTTTTAAAGATAAATGGCATTTTAGATTTAGATAATGTCTTAGTTTAAATTAGATTTAATATGACTTAATCCCTAGTTTAAATTAGATAGAATCTTAATTTAGCTATAGATCATTTGAAATTTAATAAAATTTGTCTTAGGATAAATTAGAGCATTCTTTGCACGTCATTGCATACTAAGATTGCATATTATTGGTTTAGATAATTTCTCCTAAATAGATTGCATGCTTATTAGGAAAATAAAAATCATGTGCACGTCATATAGAATTAGTTTCATACAATGCACGCCATTTAGTGATTTTTGTTAGGTGCATTTAATTAGAAATTGCCCGTCATTAGAATTAGGTCATTAGATTAATTTAGATTGCATATTTAAATGTTGCATTTCTTAAATTTCGAATCTCATAGAAAATACAAAAAAAAAAAAAAATTATTTAGAATAAATCATCTCATGCTTAGGATAGATTACATGCTTAGTTATGTCATATTGCTTAGGTCATATAGCTAAGTCATTTTGCTATGTCATATCATTTCATGTTAAATTAGTGGCATGCATTGCATAAAGCATGATTCTCATTAATTAAGTGAAAAACAAGAAAAAAATTGCGTGTTAATTAAATCATATTTTCTGCTGATGTGAATTCTAAATTAGCATTGCAGATGCTTTCGTTGCTTTGAGGTAAGTTCTGCATCATTTATTCATCTGCTTTCTTGAGTGTTAAATTGGTGGTATGCGCACATGTATGATCACCTCACATGTTAGGAAGTTTATTTAAAATTAATTCAATTACCAAACATTTTTGAAAATAAAAAGAATGGTACCGAAAGGGCATTAGAGAAATCTAATGTAATCAAGTCCCCGTCGTCTTAGTCTCCGGTTCATAGGAGTAAAAGTAATTCTCCCATTATTTTACTTAGGTGTCTAATCGACCTACCATAAACTGATTAGTAGCGACTCCTAAATAAAATCAATTTGCATGTTAAGAATTCGAACCTAAGTCACGAATTGGTATGGGCTTGGGAGAGCCCGAGTTAAGTTTAGGCTTAACAATCCATTAGCCAAAACCTTAGGTGGTTCACACCCCTGAAAAAAATTGGTCGCGACAGTGATTAATAGGGGACTTGATCCTATTAAGTCAAATGGTAAATTGGTAAAAAGAAAATGAAGATAGGTCTCTTCAAGTAAGGAAATTCATAGGAAGGCCTTTGGCCAAGAATTTCACCTCAATTTCCATGTCATTTGGTGGAAATAAATTTGAGAAAAGTTGTGGGACATGTGATAGTGATGGGTGAGCAAAATTCCGTGGAAAAATAGGTCCAAAAGCTGGTGGAAAGTTCAGTGGGAACTTCCAAGTATTTTCCTCCCTCTTTCCCCATTTTTTACCTGCATATGGATGTCTGTTGGATTTCACAGCACGTCGGCTACTTCCACCTTTTTCCTTTATTTCTTTTATTTTATTCTTTTTTCCCTTTTCCTTTTCAACCGTGCAAGCTATTGTTTTCTTCTTATTTAAACGTGCAATCCCTGTTCCTACTCCCTCTTGGACGACAAACCAGCGACTAAGAGGAACGTCCAGCTAGCCAAGCTTCATGTTTTCCTCCCTCTACAAAAAATAATTTGTGACTCTCTATGCTACCGTTGTGGTCGTCCAACGACAACCCCAGCTGCTGTTCCGGCTTCAACTCAACATCAAGAGACTCAAGGCTTGTCTAGGTGCTGCTGTCTAGCCACAAGCGAGAGCCGCCATTAGTTCCAAATAGGGGTTGTGTACCTCTATTTAGGAATTCATCCAAGTAAGAAAAGTATAGATGATATTACACATGGTTGGGTGTTAGTTAGAAATGTTAGATTAGCCATAGAAAGGCTTAGTTGTGGTTTAAAGGATAAGATCAGAACCGTAGAGGATGATTCGGCTAAAGACAGGGGTTGTTTCTTGAAACTGTTTTATGGGCGTGGACGATTTATTATTTTTGTAGACTCATATGTGTTATGATTTTGAAGAAATTTCCTTATGAAGAAATGTTTTACACATCTTCAAGTATAACATATATTTTTTTCAGAGTTTTTGGGGATTTAAAGGAAAATAATTTTGACTTCGTTATCTTTAAACAGAAAATCTAACTGCACTGGAATTTGCGACCTGTAAGGATTTTTTGGGTTGTTACTAACCCTGCGGGTTCAATTTTAAAAATGAGTTCTTCACAAAAGTTGTTTATTACATCTTCTAGTTGAACATATTCGAATTTCAGACCAATTTGACCTATTTTGGCCCCCGAACCAAGTTGATTTCGAAAAACAAAATCATTGGAAATTGACTCGATTTTTTAGTGTTGGATTGAGTAAATTATTGGGCCAAATCCAGAGGGATCTAGGCCTTGGTGTCTTCATGAAAAATATTTTCTACATTTCCTTTAACACATGTTCAAGTTTTATAATTTTTGAGCTTATATGAATTGGTTTTTGGTCTTGAACTCGAAAGTGCACAATTGGGCAGTTTCTGCCAATTCCGGTTAGTGGAAGTTTATAACTATTTTGAGATATTTCTTGCTGAAGATTTACTAAATTGAGGTTGCAAATGAAATATGCAATTGATCATTGAATTATGATGATGAGTGAACGTATACATGACGTGAAATTTTGAATGAAATATGCAATTAATCATTAAATTATGATGATGAGTGAATACATACATGACATGAGATTTCTTCACGAGCCTTTGGGCTGGACGGTACTCCTTTGAGAATGCCCCACGTCAACGAATGATAGTCGCAGTGAAGGCTAGGCCGATGCTCCAATATAGAATGTCGTCTAGATGTAGGCATTGCCGTACTTGATGGTGCGAGACGATGCCCGATTATGCCGGAAGACTGTTATCTGTGCATTGAAATCATTTCTGACACATGAATGGGTGAAAGCAAGGACATAATTAAAAGATGAAACTGTGTGGTGCGGTATGGGATATACCATAACAATTTAGTCTGGTAATTGAGGGCCCATGTACTTACGTTGATATTTATATCCTTGCACATACTCATGTTACGGTATTCATATAATGTGAAAACTCGATACTATATGTATGATTTGATCGGCACTAACATGCAGGGAAAGACTGGTATGAAAAGAGTTGTGAAAAACGTGATTATATTACATGTAGAGTGTACCATTATTCTACTCGGGATTTAGAAGATTAACTCTTTGAGATGTGATTTCACCCCTTAATGGGCTAAAATTTTCAGGTCCCTAGACGGAGAAAGACTAGGTCGTGTACTCTACAGAAATGGAAGTGTAGGTTTCTCGCTATCTTCTCCCAGGTGATGCCGGGTTTTCCGTCAAGGTTAGATGATGGAAGTATGATAGTGTAATAGCGAACCATGGTCTTGTAAATGGAAGTTTAGGGTGTAGGTAGCTGGACAGCTTTACTTTTTTATATTAGACCTTAGGCTGTTAAACTGGTATATATATAAGTATTACTGTATTGTAGGTATGGTTTGTGAAAGTATTACCCTACGTTTCTATCCAATTGTTATGTTGTATGGAGATTGTTTTATGTTTCCGCATGCGTAAAATAATGAATGAGTCGGCGACACTCCCTGGGACATCGCAAACTTTCATCAACCATTGAGGATATGCATGTGCCCGGAGTTTGGGTCGTGACATCCTTTTCCAAAATAAAAATTCTTTTTTAAGCCTTTTGGTGTTCCTCAAACATTTCTTTATAAAAATCTTGTAATTCATCATAAGATAGTTCAGTCTCTTTAATCTTATTTTCTTCTAATTCTAAGTCAGCCATGAGATAAAGATTTACTTCTTCTTCATCACTTGATTCACATTCGACTCCATGTTTAAGCTTTCAAATGCATTTTCCTTCTTCTTGAATTTTCCTTTCTCTTTCTTGATTGATAGACATTCTGGTTTTGTGTCATAGTTTCCTGCATTCACAACACACAATATCCTTACCTTTGGATTCTTCCTTGTTCTTGTGAGGCTTTTTGTCGTCAAGATGTTTAGATGATATTTTCCTTTTGTAGTTTCCTCATTTCCTCATGAAACTCTTAAATTTCTTTGTTAGTAATGTCATGTCATCATCACTCTCCTCATCATAAGAGGATATTTCTCCACTCGTATTATCATGATTAACTTTAAACGCAATAACTTTATTACCTCTGGTATTACTTTCTTCATTCTTGGAATAAAAAAAGAATATAAATGTTTTTGGTAAAAATTTAATTTAATTTTTCTTCTTACTCACGGACCGCCAACCACCGCTGCACGATCGCGGCCGATGGGTTGTGGGAGGCGATCGGCGGAGACAGTCCATGGTCGTGCGGCAGTCGTGCGACGATCGTGCGGCGATCGTGCGACGATCGTGCGGCGATCGTGCGGCGATCATGCGACGGTCGTGCGGTTGGCAAAGCACATCATATAACTAGAGCAAAGAAATAACATGAGCTATAATTGTATCAGAGTCCACACAATGAACTTTAAACTCGGAGATCAAATAAAAATCACTACCCTAAAAACATTGAATGTAAAGCCCATAATTAGAAGTAACGAGAAGTCAATTTTCTTTTTAGAATTTGACAATAAATAACGCGTAATGCTTTTTATTTTGTTTCCGCTTAAGGAAAAACCCCAAACCCCACCAAATCTTTGTCCACCGTAAATGGAAATTTCTTTTGGTGGATAGTACTAATGAGTTGAAGTTGACTTGCAATGTGAATTGATGAAATCTCTATAAATTAGTTCCGGTTTCAAAATATGTAGCTTCGACTCCCATTCCAAACTTGACCACCCTTTTCCAGATCATGGCAACCTCCTCCTCCTCCGCCCCTCGCACCACAACAACCCCCGATCCCTCCCTCCCTGATCCCTCCTTGATGTCGCCGTGAACATCATAGCCCGTGTCCCCCGTTTCCACCACCCTCCCCTCTCTGTTGTCTCCAAGAACTTCCTCTCCCTTCTCTCTTCCCCTCACCTCTTCTCCACGCATCGCCTCCTATGCTACATGGAGCCCTCCCTCTACCTCATCCTCCGCCTCCCCTCCTCTCGTTACCATTATTAGTACACCCTCAACTCCAACCCCACCTCTCTGAAGCAACACCATCTCGTCCCCATAACCTCAAACCCTTCCCCTTACCTTGACATTGACTCCACCTTCATTGCCCTTGGCCCATTAATCTACTTCCTCAGCGGGTCCATCAATGACATGGCCTTGAACTGCGTATGAGTCTTGGATTGCCGATCCCATCAGTGGAAGTCTGGGCCCACCATGCATGAGGGACGGTTGTTTGCTGCTGCAAGCATGGTCGTGGAGAAGCTATACGTCATGGGCGGGTGCATTATGAAAAGCTAGTCCCAAGGCATCCATTGGGCGGAGGTCCTGGACGCAGGAGCCGGGTCATGGGCAGTGGTTCCGTCCTCATCACACAAGGTGAGGAAGAACCCATCATGGGTAGCGCTTCCGCTCTTAGAGTGCAAGGCCAGGAAGAAGTTTATGCATGCTAGCACGGTTGTGGATGGGAGGATCTATGTGATAGCAAACTGGGGTAGCGTCGTGTATGATGTGGACAAGGAGGTTCGGGAGAGTGTGGAGAGTGAGATCGACAAGTGGTGGAGAGGAAGGGGTACTTTAATTGACGAGGTTTTGTATTGCTTTGGATCACAGAAGATTAGAGGGTTTGATGTGAATGAAAGGGTTTGGAAGGAGTTGAAGGGCGTGGAAAGCTGGCCATCGAAGTTTGTGTACGACATGAGGATGACAAATTTGGGTGGGAATTTGGTGGTGGTTTGGGAGGGAATGGAGTGTGGGGAGGAGAGGAGGTCCGGTGTGCTGTGATTGCTGTGAAGAAGGACGAGCATGGGAACAAGTCGGGTGTTTTTGCTGGTCAGATTCATTTCTCAAGGTATCCAAGGGGTCTCTAATTGTTGATTGCTTGCTTGGTGGTGGAGTTGTGATCCCGGTTGGGTTTATGGTATGCTTGAATAATTGTATCTATTATATCTGCCTCATTACCGTGTGGTTTCTATGCTTATTAATAATCTAGTTAGTTAAATTTACTTTGCTAGCCTATGCGAATGAAGATACATAATGGGAGCTACGTAATAATGTTGTATAACTGATTTTTGCACTTAAATTGGCGGAGTATCACCATTGTGGGCGACGCTTTCGCCCTTAGTGCACAAGGTAGCGCAATTGTGGATGGGAGGATCTGGGGCAGTGTTGTGTACGATGTGGACAATGAGGTTTGGGAGAGTGTAGAGAGTAAGATCGACAAGGGGTGAAGAGGAAGGGTACTATGATTGATGGGGTTTTGTATGGCTTTGGATCGCAGAAGATTAGAGGATTTGATGTGAAAGAAGGAGTTTGGAAGGAGTTGAAAGGTGTGGAAAGCTGGCAACATCGGAGCCATCGGAGTTCGTGTACAGCGTGAACATGGCAAATTTGGGCGGGAATTTGGCGGTGGTTTGGGAGGGAAGGGAGCATGGGGAGGAGAAGGAGGTCTGGTGTGCTGTGATTGCTGAGAGGGAGGATGGGCATGGGGAACTAGTTGGTGTTTTTGCTGGAACTCGGATTCTCAAGGTATTCAAGTGCTCCTCAATTGTTGATTGCTTGGTGGAATTGTGATCCTGGTTGGGTCTATGGTATGCTTGAATAATTATTTCTCTTAGATTTGCCTCCCTACCATGTGGTTTCTATGCTTATTAATAATCCAGTTATTTAAATTTACTTTGCTAGTGTCATGGGCCGATCGATCGGGATCATGATCATACGAGGACTCAAGCTCTTTTGGATCGACTTGGATCATCGGGATGCTATGCTCGAACAATTGTTTCTCTTAGATCTGCCTCATTACCGTGTGGTTTCTATGCTTATTAATAATCCAGTTAGTTAAATTGTACGGCGACTCAAGCTCTTTTGGATCGACTTGGATCGTCGGGATGCTTAAGCACCCAGATTGTAGAGAGAAAAGAGAGAAGCTTTGGAGAGAAATAAGCCTTTGAATACTGAAATGGTTGGAAGGATAAAAAAAAAAGGGAATGACACTCCTTTTTATACTAGAAGCCCTTAGATTACAACCATTGATTGAGTTTTCATCTAGTGGACGAGATGATACTGCCCAACCTACCAACTACCAACACTAATGGCAAGAGACTTGTAGATCTTGGCATAATGACGTATTGCCCACCCTTGGAACGTTCCGGAAGCTCTCTTGTTGGGAATCCTAGCAATCGGAAGAGGTCCTCCTCAAAAAAGAACGCCCTTTTAACTACAAAAACCTCTTGGCCATTGCACTAGCCTAGGCGAATACATTATGGGAGCAACGTAATAATGCAGTATAGCTGATTTCTGCATTTAAATTTGCAAGGTCATCACATGTACAGGCAGCTCCTTTTATCATGTAATACGATGACCATTTATGCTGTACTTATCTAGCCAAATGATCATCTTGTGGATGAGCTACTTTTGGGGGAGACACATTTGGTGTATGCAATATATTATATACTCGAGTCCATGTGAAGAATGCCGCTCGGGTGGGGTTCCGAAAGATCAAGAGTGTTTTAGTGTGAGCTAAAAAGAATTGTATGATCAAAACGAATTGAAAAAGAAGAATAATAAATAAAATAAGACATTGGTTCCACGAGACGGGACGGTGGACTATGATCAAAATGAATTCTATTTTCATAAACAATGCCAATACATAGAAGAAATTGTTCACTAGTTTATGTTTTTGTTTATTATTTATTTATTAGGTATTTGCAAAATTTAGGTTTGTCATACATTCTTCAAATGTGGCACATTGTGTGAGCTGTCCATATAAAGTTTGGCATATACATGATTGTTTGGAATATGCTATTGGAATATGCTATGTATTTTCACAACGGTAAATTTAATTGAGCCAGAAACTAGGGAAGCGTCAACACGCCAACCTTTATACAAACTATATCACGCACCAAACGGAATTTCAAATTTAACATCGCCATGAGTACTCGTCTATATGCCACAATTGATTAAGATTTGACGTATATAATAGTTCATCGAAAATTCAAAAACATGTGAAAATTAAATGAAAATTAATATTTTATTAATATATAGATAAGTATATAAATCGCCACGACAACACCAAAATCTTTTTTTCTAATGTACTTATGGAAGTCGAGACTTCGGAAAAATGGGCCTGTAATCAAGATACGTACCAATATTAAGAATAGGAATTTCTAACACAATTTCCGCAGATTAAACTGATAATATAACATTAAGGTGCCATAATAGATCCATGACACAGCATTAGATATTCTACTTTCGAGACTGAATTATAAAACCACCGAAGAAAACATGCCTACCCAGAACCCTAAAAAAGAGAATAATAATAATATAATATATATATATATTGCGACAAACTAATATTAAACAGTAAAATGTGAACATTTTTTATTTATTTATTTGATGACGAACCGGCCAACGGAGAAGACGGTGCTTGCTCCTACAAATCAAGCATCGTCTTGCGAATGACATTTGATGAACGAGTTTAAACCTTCCTAGGTCTGTGCCAAATATAACAAGTCAATATTTTCAATAGAGTCAGCAATTAAAAACAACCCTTAATTCTCTTTCTTAAAACTCAATAATTCGATGATAAATAACATGTAATATTTTTTGGTTTGTTTCCGCCTTTGAGAAAAATATCAAACTCTGCCAATTCATCGTCTACCACAAACAGGAATCTCTTTTGGCAAATGATACTACTCAATTGATGTTAAATTTGAATGTGAAGGGCGTGAATAACATTCCAAGCTATATGCTCGAAATATTAGGATAGAGAGATATCAATGGCTTTGATCTAATGTGGCACAAACCGCATTGCCAATGATGTTTGATGGAGGAGCTTGAACTTTTTTGGGTCCGAGCCAAACATAATAACAACTCAATAAAATGAACAAAGTCAGTAATTAGAAGCAACCCTCAATCTTCATTTTTAGAATTTGATGATAAGTATTGTTTCCGCTTTGAGAAAAACACCAAATTTGACCGATTCTTTGTCCACCACAAATGGGATTCTCTTTCAGTGGATGACACTAATCAGTTGACGTTAACTTGCAATGTAAATTGATGAAATCTTTATAAATTAGAACCGGTTTTGAAGTATCAGCTTCAACTCCCATTCTAAACTCAATGGCCATTTTCGGATCACGGCTGCCTCCCTCTTTGCCGCTCCAACCGCCGCGACCCCAGATCCCCTCCCTTTGGAATGATATCGCCTCTCCCTCCTCTCTTCACCTCACCTCTTCTCCAGCGCCACCTCCTCCGCTCCACGGAGCCCTCTCTCTACCTTGTCCTTCGCCTCCCCGATTTTCTGGTTCACCTCGCCTCAAACCCTTCCCCTTACCCTGCCTTCAGCTCCACCTTTGCCCACCCTCGGCCCCTGATCTTCGTCCTCCATCAATGACATGGCCACGGCTCCTGAATTGCCAGTCCCACCAGTGGAAGTCCGGGCCCGCCATGCATGAGGGGCAGCAGTTTGCTACTGCGGGCATGGTCGGGGAGAAGCTTACATCGTGGGTGGGTGCGCTGTGGAAAGCTGGTCTCGAGACATCCATTGGATGCAGTTCCCAGACCCAGGGCGGGTCCCGAGCGGCGGTTCTGTCCTCGTAAACTAGCAAGTAGTTGGGTGTTTTTGCTGGGCTGATTCAGTTCTCATGGCATGGGGTACTCGATCGTCGATTGGAGTACAGGTGATCCCAAGAAATGCATCGTTACATGCCTCATGGACTAGCAACTGGCTCATGAATTTGCCCACAAAGGGGGCGGAATGATGACTTGTCAACCAATAACAAGGACGAGAGGGGGGATAGTTAATAAATGCAATGAGGAGAATAAATTTGACTAAATGAACATAATCGATACACTCCAAGAATGATGCTGGCATTAAGCGAGCTGGAATTATCCTGACAAAAGTATGGAGTACCTGTTTGATCAACATCTTCCGTAGTTGATTAGCCAGTAGAACAGCATCAACCTTCAAAATTAAAAAAGAACAGTTCCATGAGACTGCTACTCCCACGGAGAATCGCAGGACAGTCGGCTGGCGACATGCACACCTGTTCATTTTTCGCGCCTCTCTTGACAAACTCCAGCTCAAGCGTGAGAAACGCCAGATCCAAATTTTCTGGCGGCACAAACCTACATTCGCAACAACACCTTGAGACAATTTCCATTTGCTACGAATCGAATCGTGAACTAACCTGCTAACAGAGATCGAGTCGCCGGTCGAAACCGCTGTTCAGCCGATGTGACGGGGTGAACTATCCTGCTGACAGAGATCGACTAAAGTCGCCGGTCGAAACCAAAACGAGAAGATCAAGCACGCAAACGATCAAACGGCGTAGCGCCGGTGGATGGCATTCAGCGCGATGTGACGAAGTGGGGGCGGAGGGGGATATTCTCGCGAGGGTTTCGATCCCGGCGGACGGCGACGGGGACGACTCAGTCATCGGTGGTGGTGGTCGACGTCGACGAGGGCACAATGAGAAGAAGAGATGAGAATTTATGGGTTCGGGTTCGGGTTCGGAATTTGGTAATATCCATTAAGGATATTTTATGCTTTTTCGTGCATTGACTGTTATTGTACTATGCACAATAATATCATCGTATTTTTCATAAATACAGATAATTTTCCTTCATTATGATCGAAAATGTTTCTGAATGTTTGGATGTTATTGCCCGGAAATATTCTTTTTAATGTAATGAACAAAAATTTTGATCTCAGATAAAAAGAAATAATATTTTTAAATGTTTTGTATTATAGAACGAAAAAAAAAAAAAAGTTACTTTTATTTTTTTGAAGAACAAATTTTCTCTCTCCTCTCTTTTCTTCTCTTTTTTTTTTTTTCTCTTTTATTTAAAATTTTCTCGGTGAGGCCAAGCTTTTCTCGGATTTTCTCTTTCTTTTCTTCCAAAAGAAGAAAGAAAAAAGGAAAAAAATATATATTAAAAAATTCTTTTTTTCTCCCTTCCTCCGCTACAATTGATCGACAATGGCCATAGACAAGCTTAAGCTCTCCAACCTTGGGTGAGCTTAGCTTCTTTCTTTTTTTAAAAAAGAAACTCTTTCTTTTTCTTCCTTTTCTTTTTTCTCCCTTCTTTCGTTGCAGTTGTGAGCTAGACAAGCTAGCCTCAGATGAGTCCGAAGCCCGAGCTCACTCACTTGGATCTGGTGAGCCCGAACTTGCTAAGATTGGTCGAGCTATGAGCTCACCTTGATATAGTGAGCCTCGAGCTTAGGAGCCTTGATCGATGACGTCTATAGGCGAGCTTGAGCTTGTTAGCTTTGGTAAAGGTCAACCTCACTGGGATCGGGCAAGCTGCAAGCTTGTTTGCCTAAGGCGAGGCCAAGCTTGCTTGGATCTAGCGAACCTCGAGCTCGTAGGCTTCAGGCAAGCCCAAACTTACTAGGATCAGTTGAGCCATGACCTTGCTAGGATTTGGCGAGCCTTGAGCTCGATGGCCTCAACTAGCTCGAGGTCACTTGAATCGACCTACGTTGTGGCCGATCACTAGGCTGCTAGACATCACCAAGGAACGTGGCCAATGGAGGAAGAAGGAGAAAGGACAAGGAAAGAAAAAAAAAAGATAAAAGAAGAAAAAAAAAAGAATCAAATTTAAAAAAAACTTATTTTATAAGAATAAAAATTTCCCTAAACAAAAACCCTAAGACTAAAAAACATTTTTGAAAACGTATTCTGATGCTTTCAAAGGGGAAATCATTTTTTAAATTTAACCTTTAGTAGGAACATTTTCTGTTGATTAGGAAAACAGGAAAATGACTTTCGTAGGAAGTCTTGTGCGACGACACATGTTCCACTCCTTTGCAAGCACAAAGACATGGGAAGACACATCTAGCATGTGATAACTCCGCTCGACCGCGAGTTCGTACTTTCCAAAGCATTTCTAGGTTTTAAGGTAAATGTCCTAGAAAACTTTCACTTATACGCCCAGCTCTATGAAGATGTCTGCTGGTGATGCTTCTGCGCAACGATGCTGATGTAGACCGACGCCCGGAAGACGCGACTGGCGTATTCTCCATGAAGCACCCTGGAAATATACGGAAACAGTAGAATGTCTACTAATGGCGATGGTTATTTTCCTACAAAAGCCTTGTCTGCGAAGAGGAATTCTGCACAATCCTCAAAAGCATGGAGCAAAAGGCCACGATATTGAAGTTTCCAATAACGAGAATACCACAAAACAAGAATCTGTAATTCATAGGGCCTAATGTGCTTTTTCATGTAACCGTCGGTTAACTTCTTCACAAAATCACAAGCGTTTGCTACTCAACAAACGAACAACTCATGCCGAGTGCAAAGCATTTTAGCAAAGAAAAGTTTGGAAAAGATATATACAGATAGGTCAAGTGAAAAGAATAGTCATATGGGACGCTACAGTGGTCAGCTGTATCTTAGTACTGAACAACGTCCTGAAGGCAATTGTAGAAATGAGAAATCTTGATCTTCTCTCGACCAGAGTAGATGGCCTCCGCAGCCCCACCATGCTCGCCCTGGGCTGCCATCTCTATCAGCATGTAAAGCTTCTTGATGGGTATCTAAGAAAAGTAGCATCACCAAACAGAGTTAGAAATTTCTCACTCTCTCCAAACTCCGCATAGCTCCATTTGCAGGCAAACTAAAATGGATCAGAAAACGGCATGAAGAACGAAGATATCTTAAACTCTCAAGTCCTGAATTATGCAACTCAATGAATTTCTGTTGCACATTGTCACTCTTAACACGGTAAAACATAGGAAGGCACAAGTTGAGAGATCAAAATCTTACATCATTTAGAGCCTCGGCAGCTGCATCAACGTCATGTTCAGAGAAAACCTTCAGCTGTTCCAACACCTGAAGGGTAAAAAAGAAAGCAAGTCAGAAAGCAAGTCATGTATACATACATATGGAGCTCTATGGTGATGTCAAAAGCTTCACATCCACATCTTGGATTGACGTGACTTAATTAACAAGATACTCCTGCTTTCAGAAGTTGCTTTGGGAAACTTGCAAGAGAAACCAGATTCCCAGTCGATTAGATGAAGTCAATCTGAGATATTATTAATCCAGCACTTTGAATGAGATCTGAACTATTCTCATACATTGAACACATGACTTATTTATAAACCAGCCCATCCCCTCCCAATCCCTTTACCCACCCAAACTCCCCTGCTTTCTGAGGAAAAATAAAAAAGAGAAGCAATCAGAAAAGCTAGGGACTCCAAAGTTACCATCATTTTTCTCTGCTCGGGAATATCAGATTCCTCAAAATTCACAATGTCTAGGCTAATCCAAATGGTTAATCCCATGTCCCCATCTTGAATTGAAATCTGATAAAGGGTGCTTTAGATACAAGCACCTCTAGACACCCAATGTTTGCAAGGGAATCAGAAACAAGTGAAGTCAACAAATAACCGGTTTTCTAAAGCAGATATAATTGTCTTTAAAACAAGACTGCTGCACATTTCTTCTCCTCAATTTCAGTTTTCCAGCAGAAGAGATATGAAGAACAGCAGAAAGACACCAAAATAGCATCTACAGCAGTTTACCTTCTTTGCATCCTCTGTCTTCAATGTGGGGGCATGGTAAGTGACAGAAAAGGCATTGCAGAGATCAACTGAATCCAAGAAACTCACTTGACTTGTTGTCCCTATCACGAGAAGCTTCTTTCCCTGGAAAAAAGAAAGCCAAATGTATGTATATAATAAGCCAAAAAATTCAGTAATGTGAAAAGAACACCAGAATCAAACCTTGCAAGTTGGAAACCACCAACTAAATCAGTAGAGATAAAAACAGCTAGTACAATACCATTGAATCACAATGCACAGAGGAACACGTACATAACTTAATACCTAACTAATCAAAGCATATTACTTATAACATTCTATATATCATCTATTTATGCTAAAGTGCATCGGTATAAAAAAAGTTTCTTCCCCCTGGACAGCCTTGAGGAAACACATGAACCAAGGTTGCACTCAGTCTGTTGCTTTATACAGTAGAAAACTGCTGGTTCGTTTATAAATTCAAAGAATACCGAAATCAAACCTTGTAAGTCAGCAACCACAGACTACATCAGTAGAAATAAAAACAGCCAGTATACTATTAGTAGAATCACAATACACAGGGAAACACGTACATACTCATAGTTCTTAGAAAGCAAAATTACCTATAAAATTTCACAGATCATCTGTTCATACTAAAGTGCATCGGTATATGATAATGCCAAGTTCGATGCATCCAAATATTACACAAGTATCTTCCCCTAGGACAGCCTTGAGCAAACACGTGAACCAAGGTTGCACTCCCTCTGTTGCTTTATACAGCAAAACAAACTACGCCACTTCTCCATCTCAAACAGGACAAGCAAACTAGCCAATCATTCTAAGGTCAACATGGCAGCAGACAATGCCAATGAAATGGATCTTAGTTATCATTTCATGGGGAAAGGGAACCAATTCCCACTCATCCACCTTCAAGCATTCCAGCATTCACTTCCAGAGAGGTCATAGAAAAGGATAATCACTCCCCACACCAACATCGATTTGTAGAAACAAGGCGGGGGAGAAGAAACAACCTCTGGAGGACGTTGCTTCAAAAGGGCTAACGATGTCTGAGCTATCAACTCCGAAAACTGAGGCCCAATGGCAGCATACTCCAGTAGCCTGCAAAGCAATTCACTCGAGTCAAAATGATCCTTTAATGCCAAGGATGACAATAGACATCAACTAATGGAAATCAACAGAATTTACATTTCAAGGTCATCAAATATGACAATGCTCAATGAAGATTTGTAAGCATCCTCAAAAACCTATCAAAGATAGAGTCCATTACTAAGTTCCCCCATCATCATGGAAAATGAAAGATAACAGTCTTTGAGTTAATTAAAAGTGAAGGAAAAACAGCTAATCTCATATTCCTCAGAGCACTGATCGAGCAGAAATACAGGTCACCAACCTTCACAATCCGTGCACATTTGGTCTGCTCATCTAGTCCGATCATAGTTTCTGCTGACACCTAAGCATCCATAAGAAAATCAGAAATTGATATTTGATGCACAAAGAAGTCTGATTACTCAAAGATACCAAAGGGTGGAACCAAAGATTACAAATTCAACAAATGGAAATCCACTGTCGATGCCAATTGTAGCTGCCGGTGGGCTGTGGGTGGCGGTCGGTGCCGACAGTTTGCAATTGTGCGGCGGTCGTGCGGTGGTGGTGCGGTGGTCGTGCGATGATCGTGCAACAATCGTGCGATAGTCATGCGGCAGTTAGCGATGGACGATCGTGCGGCGATTGGCGGTTGATGGTCATGCAGTGGTTGGCAAAGCACATCATATAACTAGAGCAGAGAAATAACATGAGCTATAATTGTATCAAAGTCAAGGAACTTTAAATCAATCAAACAAAAATTACCTCAAAGACATTTTCTTAGAATTGAGAAGTGACAATAAATAACGCGTAATGCTTTTTATTTTGTTTCCGTAATGCTTTTTATTTTGTTTCCATTTTGGGAAAAACCCCAAACCCCACCAAATCTTTGTCCACCATAAATGGAAATATCTTTTGGTGGATGGCACTAATGAGCATATTTTAGAATATTCACAAAAGAAAGAATAGTTGCCAACCGAAAAGCTTCGCGCATTTAGGAGTACCAAGATACTAGCAAACCCTGGTTTAAAATATGCAAAATTAGTTTCTCTGTGACTGCTGATGCAAAATCAGGTTTTTTTATTTATTTATATTCCTTGTTTATAAAAGAAGAAAAATAAAATTGACAACAAGAAATAGCAAAACGTTTAAAGAATGTTTTAAAAGAAGGAAAAAAAAAAACAAAAGTTTAAAGAAAAAGCAACAAATTACCATAACTAACTTGATGATAAGATTTCGATACAAAAAAAAAAAAAACAAAAAACAAAACTTAACGGCAAAGATACGACCGTCCACCGACAGTGCAGTCGATGCCATATCGAAACGACAAAATATTGACTTCTCCCACATGATGCCCACGTTTGACCTTGTACGAGAAGCTATATGACGACCATCGAACATTCTGAATTTACCATCGTTCTTTTTCCTCGTCCTCCTTTTTGTCTCTCTGTCTGATTACTGTTCATCTTCTTCGATTTTCTTCGACCTCTGGGAATGTGGGTCTTCAACTGAGAGCGCCATCTCTATCCTCACCTGGAGGACTGTCCATTCCATCTTTGATTCCAGCGCCTTCAACTGAGTTCTTCTGGTCAGATCTGGGAGCCATGCCTTCAGTGCCAGAGGCACGACTCCAATCCAGACCTGAACGGGCAAGGACCGAGCCGACCGCGAGAGAGGAAGAAAAGGAAAATCAACCTTTTTGTCTTTTGTTTAAACTCAATTGACAGCAATTGAGGCGGCGGTTCGCAACTTCGCATAGGATTTCATACCCACTCCCCCCGTTGGCCCAGGGTCCTTACTGGGCCTCTCAGCCCGAAAACTGGAGTTGTGGGGCTGCTGTCGAAGGGTGAGGGCAGGCAGCGCCAGAGCTTATATACAGTGTTGTTAACGTCAAGCTGGGCGATGTGGGATCAAATTTTGATACCCACTGAAGCAAACCTGCGACTGAGGCGTTATCATATATGTCTGAAAACTAGACCCGTTAAACGGGTGAGTCGGGTCGGGTTTGGGTCGGGCCATAAATGCTCCCACCCAAATCGACCCATTTAACCCGTTTATGAAACCCATTTATTACGGTAAGAAAATTTTTAACACATACCCAACCCGACCCGTATCCGACCAATACCCGACCCATTTAACGAAACCTAAAAAAGTTTATATATATTTTTTAAAATGATATTACTAAAATGGTTTTATCCAACACAAATTTAATGGATAATTTTTATAATTTTTAAAATAATTATTTAAAAAAATCGAATTTTAATTATTTTTTATTTTTTTAAAATTATTTTTTTAATTATTTTTTTTTTTAAGAATATAATATTTATTTTTCTTTTTCTTTTTCTTCTTCTTCTTCTTCTTCGCCGCCCGCCGCCATGACGACAGCCGGCGGGCGCGCGGCCACTGGCGAGCCTCAGCTCGCCGCCGCCGACACGGCGGGCCGGAGTCTCGCGGATCGGCGAGGCTCAGATCCGGCGAGCTTGAGGCTCGCCGGCGTCGGCGAGCTCGAGCTCACCCTCGCCCGATCTGGCGAAGCTCGAGCCTCGCCGGACGTCGCCGAGGCCTCCGCCTCGCGAGCCTGAGGCTCGCCGCATCGGGCAAGCTCGAGCTCGCCCCTCGCCGGCCGGCGAGTTCGAGTCTCGCTCGAGGCTCGAGCCTCCGGCGTCGAGCGAGGCCTCCGCCTCGCCCAGATCCGGCGAGTTCGAGCTCACCCGACGCCACTCGCCGCGCCGAGGCGAGGCTCGCTAGCGGGTCGCCGGCCATCGCGCCGTCTTGGCGACAGGAGGAGGAAGAAGAAAGAAAAAAAATAAGAAGAAAAATAAAAAATAATTATAATTTCGGTTTTTATAAAAAAAAAAAAATTGTAAAGTTAAAAAGAGGAGAGAGATTGTGGGATTTTGAGTGAAAATAAATAGGTTCATTTTTAATGGGTTGATAAATGGGTCATAAATGGGTCAACTCTCTAACCCATTTAAAACCCATATATCTTAATCTTGACTCATTAAAACCCATTATGGGTGCTTTATGAAAGAAAGCTTGACCCATTAATGACCCATTAATGACCCATTTAACCATAAATGGGTTTATAAATGGGTTATGTAACCCATTTAACATCTCTACTGAAAACCGAAGAAAGTGTTTTGATTTGTTAAAATTTTGACAACCCGTTGTTTCTTTGTAGTCGATTCGTTGTGGCCGAATGATTGTGGGATAGTGGATGAGTTGACTTTCTGGTGTTTTGTTCTAGAGTGGAGGTCGTTATGTACTGTTTCTGATGCCCACGGTCAATGCTTGTCTGTTGAAGTCTTTCATTATGCCATTACCACTAGACCCGACGGTTTGCAATGCACAGGGATTTTAGAAAGTGGCGGCTGACTGTGCCGTCTCCTCGTGAATTGAACCCCCCCAGTAAGGTCTACCATTCATCGTTGACTGGACAACGTTTGCATAATTTTCGTCCAAAAATTGAGAGAACGGAGAAAATATTACATATGGCCCACCTGCGGCAGCTCCAGTTAGCAAACTGGCAGAAGCAGAAGCATGGCTTCTTTCTGAAATTTGTGGAAGTACCGTATGCCCCCACCGTTTCAGGTAGTGGCCCTGACTGTTCTAGCTGGAATTTTGGGTGCTGGGGCGGATTAGAGAACTGCACATTCTCTTGCCCACTATTCTTTTGAATTTGCTGGGATAATCTTTGGCTGACTTGGTGAGTCTGGCGTTTCTTGAGGCATTTCCAGCATTTGGCCCGGTATCATGGCCTTAGAAAAGCTTTGAGAGACATCCAGACGTTGTCTCTGCTCCTCGAGTTGTTGGGGAGGACTTGGTTGCTGCAACGCCAACTGTTGCACACAAAAGTGACTGTTGCTGCCTCTGAAGCTGAATCTGGTTGTGCAACATTGGTAACTGCAGGCTTGATTGATCAGGCATCTGTGAGTTCAATGTACTCTGCTGTTGATTCTGATCCATAATATATTGCTGCCGCAGCTGATGTAAACTTTGAGGAACAATGCATTATTTATATATCGAACTCGAGTAAATTGTATACAAGAACGAGCAGTTCAGCTTGGAATTAGTTCAGTTTAGAATGCATTAGTACATGAAGGAGAGGGTCAGATGTGATGGGTTTGCGATTGCCAAGACTACTCATCCCCCTTGCTCGTCAATCCTCAGCTTCTTCCTCATCATACCGGGTCTCATCATCCTCCAATTCAGCTTGCATCACAAACAATGTAGCAATTATTTCCCACATTTCTCTTACCTTATTTATGTTTCTTAAAAAAAAAAATGCTCATGTGGGTTGGTTTTGAGAGTGACATATCTGCCATCTCTCTCTGTCCTCTCTTTGTCTGTCTCCCAATAAAAGCTTCAGCTTCAATCACTCAAATTTTCGATATCCCCCTTGTTTCTCATCAAATAAACCACATCTTCTTCTGGAAATCCTAACCATTTTTATCATGATATTGAGGAATCTTATTGCTCTTACTCAAATACGCATGAAATGTATCCTTGCATATTTGTATGGTGAACACGTGTCTCCCGAACCATAAGTTTAAGTTGGTTCTTGCACATAATTCGCCTTTAATAAGAATTTAAATGAGTAATGGCCACGTACAATTCTTTTTCACTCGCCTCCTTTTGCATATGCAGCTTAAAGTTTAATGAGTAATCACTCTCGAGATTAATTGACGATGTTGCTTACTCTAATGTTACAGCAAAGTAATTGCGGCTTCCTCAACATTGATTGACCAACTGACGGGAATCTCTAGAACATGAACCATATCCCGCTTTTTAAGCACCGTCTTTTGGAATTAAGACGATTAGTCTTAAAACTAGTAAGACAATTTTACAATGTGTTATGACTCCATATATTTAGTTGTGATGACACCTCATAAACTTATATGATACACGTAAATTATCATACAAGTGATCCTAACTTATGTGGTTCGAGTGGAGGACCTGGCCGAGGACTGCCTCTGGCAGGCGGTGACAAATGGACGGAGTGAAGCTTAGCTGTTCTGCCGCAGCTGAATTAGGGGTTGTCCATGGTCGATCGGTCACGTTCACTTTGGATAAGATAAAGACACTAAAACATTTAGGTTATTGGGTCGATTATTTTGCAAAAAGATCAACAGAGAACGAAAAGAGATCAGGCGAGGAGTCGAAGCAAAAGAGGAAGATGACTTTCGTAGGAAGCGTCGCGCAATAACACATGTTCCATTCCTTTGCAAGCACAAAGACGTATGGGCAGACACGCATCTCCAACGTTTTCCCTAGCAGGTGTAAACTCCCGCTCCACCGCGACTTCGTACTGTCTAAAGCATTTCTAGGTTTTAAGGTAAATGTCCTAGGAAACTTTCACTTGCGTCCAGCTCTATGTAGACGTCTGTTGGTGATGCTTCTGGGCGACGATGCTGATGTAGACTGACACCCGGAAGACGCGACTGGCGTATTATCCATTAAGTACCCTGGATATATACAGGAAACAGTAGAATGTGTACTGATGGCAATGGTTATTTTCCTACAAAAGGCCAGTCGAAGTCAGGAGCTTAATTCCTCAAAAGTCGTCTGCAAAGAGGAATTCTGCACAATCCTCGAAAGCATGGAGCAAAAGGCCATGATACTGAAGTTTCCGATCATGAGAATACCACGAAACAGGGGTCTGTAATTCATAGGGACCGGTGTGCTTTTTCATGTAACCATCGGTTTACTTCTCCACAAAATCACAAGCGTTTGCTACTCAACAAATGAACAACCCATGCCGACTGCAAAGCATTTTAGCAAAGGAAAGTTTGGAAAAGATATATACAGATCGTTCAAGTGAAAAGAAGAAACACATGGGACGCTACCGCGGTCAGCTGTATCTTAGTAACGAATGACATCCTGAAGGCAATCGTAGAAATGAGAAATCTTGATCTTCTCTCTACCAGAGTAAATGGCCTCCGCAGCTCCACCATGCTTGCCCTGGGCTGCCATCTCTATCAGCATGTGGGCATCTAAGAAAAGTAGAAAAGCACGAGTTAGAACTCTCTCGCTCTCTCCAAACTGCGCATAGCTCCATTTGCAGGCAAACTAAAATGGATGGGAAAACAGCATGGAGGATGAAGATATCTTAACTCTCGAGTCCTGAATTACACAACCTACCGAATTTCTGCTGCACATTGTCACTCTAACAAGGAAAAACATAAGAAGGCACATGTAGAGAGATCTAAATCTTACATTGTTCAGAGCCTCGGCAGCTGCATCAACATCTTCAGAGAAAACCTTCAGCTGTTCCAACACCCGAAGGAGGAAAAAAGAAAGAAAGTCATGTATACATACATATGGAGCTCTATGGTAATGTCAAAAGCTTCACATCCACATTCTAGATTGATGTGGCTTAATTGACAAGATACTCCAGCCTGTAGAATTTGCATTGAGAAACTTGCAAGAAAAACCAGATTCCCAGTCGATTAGATAAAGTCAAATCTGAGATATCACTAATCCAGCACTTTGAATGAGATTTGAACTCCTCTCATACATCGAACACGTCTTTTTTATAAACCAGCCCATCCCCTCCCAACCCCTTTACCCTCCCAAACTCCCCTGCTTCCTGAGGAAAAATAGAAAAGAGAAGCAATCAGAAAAGCTAGGGACTCCAAAGTTACTAACATGTTTCTCTGCTCGGGAATATCAGATTCCTCAAAATTCACAATGTCTAGGCTAATCCAAATGGTTAATCCCATGTCCCTCGTCTTGAATTGAAATCTGATAAAGGGATGCTTTTGAGACAAGCACCACTAGACACCCAATATTTGCAAGAGAATCAGAAACAAGTGAAGTCAACAAATAACTGGTTTTTTAAAGCAGATATAATTGTCTTCAAAACAAGACTGCTACATTATGAAACTTAAATTTTTCTCTCATGAATTTACAATGGACCAGACATCTTTAAGAAAAACCCAGTAGCAAATTTGACACCTACATATCAGCTCAGAGAGAATACTATGAATCACTTCCTTCCTCTTGTTTATCCTTTCCAGAACCAAATATTATTGTGTGATCTTATTGGGTAAGACCACACAATAAGACAATACTTCAAAACACTTTAGATAAATCTACTCATGATATGGTCCTAAATGGTAAACCACAGGTCGAAAAAACCTAACCCAAATGAGAAAGCAATGTCATATGAGCTTCATTCAATCTATACCCAGATAATTGTTCTTGTAAGTACCAATCCATAAGTGAAAATGAGAGATCCTCCTACATTTTAATAATAATCATTTGAATCATACTAAGACCTGCAGCTACAGCCGTTAATCCATCTCTAAGGCATTGCGTTGTTCTACACACTATATTCATATATACTGCATAGTAGGATTCAGAGAAAGCTTTAAGAAATCGGTTGTCAATTAACTTTCTTTGCTTCAACCTTCTTAATGACCTAATCTCAGTCCTTGAGAGGCCAGCAGTAAAAGGACATCACCATTTTTGTGCACTCGCTATACATGATGAACAGAGGAAGTAACATTGGAAACCCAATAAAAGTATCAACCAGGAAAAACAATAATTACCGACTCCACCTAGTAAGATAATGCTTAGTTTGTGGTTGGTGTACCGCAAGATCTCCAATCCAGCAATTTTGAAGGCGTTCAAATTTACACGCAGTATATAGTCATACAATTCTCACTTCATTGGAACTACAGATTAGCTGCATCTTAATGAACAATGTCCTGAAGGCAGTCATAGAAATGAGCAATCTTGATCTTCTCTCCACCAGCAGGGATAGCCTCTGCAGCTCCACCATGCTCACCCTGGGCTGCCATCTCTAGCAGCATGTACAGCTTCTTGATGGGCATCTAAGAAAAGTAAGAGCACAAAAAGCATGAATTAGAACTCTCTCTCTCTCTCTCTCTCTCTCTCTCTCTCTCTCTCTCTCCCCCTAAAGCTTCTTGATGGGCATCTAAGAAAAGTAAGAGCACAAAAGCATAAATTAGAACTCTCTCTCTCTCCCCTACAGCTTCTTGATGGGCATCTAAGAAAAGTAAGAGCACAAAAGCATGATTTAGAACTCTACTCCATTTGGGGGTAAATTACGATGGATAACAAAATAGCATGAAGAATGAAGTCATCTTAAGTCTTTTAAGTCCTGAACCTCCGTGACCTAATGAATTTTTGTCCCACATTGTCACTCTTACACAGCAAAACATAAGAAGGCACAAATTGAGAGATCTGAAGTATACATCATTTAGAGCCTCGGCAGCTGCATGAACGTCATCTTCAGAGAAAACGTTTAGCTGTTCCAACACCTGAAGGGAAACAAAAAGTAAGACACGTATACATGTATATGCAGCTCTTTGTTGATGTCAAACACTTCACGTCCACATTTTGGACTGACGCAACTTTATTAGCAAAATTCTCCAGCCTGCAGAATTTACATTGGGAAACTTGTAAGAAAACCAGATTTGCATTTGATCTAAGAAGTCGATGTGAAATATCAGTAATTTAGCACTTTGAATGAGATCTGAAGTATTCACAAACATCAACCACCTGACTTTTTATAAACCAGCCCATCCCCTCACAAGACCTCATTACCCACCTCCTTCCTCGTAAACAAAAAGGAAGAAAAAGCAATCCCATATCCCTCCTCTTGAATTGAAATCTGATAAGGGACCTTTTGGGTAAAAGCACCTCAAGACCCCCGATATTTGCAATAGAATAATAACCAATTGAAGTCAAGAAATGACTGGTTTATCAAGCAATGCAACAAAGTGCTCCAGATAAGATAATTCGTTCCCTAACGAAAAACACAAATCAGGTTTTTATTCTAAACAGCGAAAACTCACTTTTGTATTTTCGGCAAACATAGGAAAACATTGGTATTTCATCATATTTTCCTTGAGAAAAATGAACCCTTAGAGCGGGTTAATTTTCTTAAAGCAAGACATTGCCGATTATTTTCCAATTCACATTTGTATTTTCAGCAAACATAGGAAAACATTCATCATATTTTTCTTGAGACAAACAAACCCTTAAAGCAGATTAATTTTTTTTAAAGCAAGGCACTGCTGCATTTTTCTCCCCCTCCAATTCACGTTTTCCAGCAGAAGAGAAATGAAGAAAGAACAGCAGAAACAAGAATACTTTATGCAAACACAAAATAGCATCTACAGCAGTTTACCTCCTCACTTCATCCATCTTCAGTGCGGGAACATGGTAAGTGAAAGAAAAGGCAGAGTAGACACCAACTGAACGCATGAAACTCACTTTACTTGTTGTCCCTATCACGAGAAGCTTCATTCCCTGGGAAAGATCAAAGCCAAATACAAGTGTATAATAAGCTAAAAAATCCAGTGACGTGTTCAAACCTTGTAAGTCAGATACCACCGACTAAATCAGTAGCAGAAATAAGGCAGCTGCTATAATAGTAGTAGAATCACAATGCACAGGAGAACACGTACATTACCTGATGCTTGACTATTGAAAGCAAGATTATTAATGACACTATGTTTCATCGAGTTATACTTGAATGCATACGTATGTGATACTGCCAAGTTAAAACGCATCCACATATTACAGAAGTTTCTTCCCCATGGAACCAAGGTTGCACTCAGTTCGCCTTATAAAGTAAAACAAACTTCGCTACTACTCCATCTCAAACAGCAAAAGCAAACTAGCCAATCGTTCTAAGGTCAACATGGTGGAAGATAATGCCAATGAAATGGATCTTATTTATCATAAAGGGAACCAATTACCACTCATCCACCTTCAAAAATCATTCTAGCATTCACTTCCAGAAGAGGTCATAGAAAAGACAATTACTCCTCACACCAATGTCGATCTGTAGAAACAAGGCAGGGGAGAAGAAACAACCTCCGGAGGACGTTGCTTCAAAAGGTCTAACAATGTCTGAGATATCAACTCCGAAAACTGAGGCCCAACGGCAGCATACTCCAATAGCCTGCAAAGCAATTCACCCAAGTCAACATGATCCTTTAATGCCAAGGATGACAACAGAAGTCAACTAATGGAAATCAACAGAATTTACCTTTCAAGGTCATCAAGTATGACAATGCTGAATGAATATTTGGATGCATCCTCAAAAACCTATCAAAGATAGAATCCATTACAAAAGTTTCCCCAGGCATCATGGAAAATGAAGGATAACCACTCTTCGAGTTAATTAAAAGTGAAGGAAAAACAGCTAATCTCATATTCCTCATAGTGCTGATCGAGCAGAAATACAGGTCACCAACCTTCACAATCCGTGCACATTTGGTCTGCTCATCTAGTCCGATCACAGTTTCTGCCGACACCTAAGAATCCATAAGAAAATCAGAAATTGATATTTGATGCACAAAGAAGTCTGATTACTCAAAGATACCAAAGGGTGGAACCAAAGATTACAAATTCAACAAATGGAAATCCACTGTCGATGCCAGCTGTAGCTGCCAGAGCAGTTTTACCACTGCAAAACAGACAAGATTTTAGAATAATCCTAATTGGTTTAAGACACAGGAAAAATGAAAAGTAATGCATCAGAAAACTACAAATACCTGCCACTCGGACCCTCCAGAAGGCAAGTGACAAGCGAACCGCCTGTGCTCACTTTAATTTGCTTAACCAGATGCATTACTTTCTCAGATATGTGCTTATGTCAATCACCGCAACTAACCATGCCATTAGACCTACAGAAATATTTGCACAAACAATTGAGGCTGTGACACATGCTTGATAGTGAATAAAAAACTCAAACTGATGCCATTTTAGCGTCTTCATGAGATGGTGAAGAAGGTGCTAGAGTAACAATACTATGGACTCCCCAAGCAGGATGAAGAATCTCACATCTGCAAAGTGCTTAGAGAGAGAGACAAGAATTTGTGACCATTTTTTGGCAGAACAGAAGGAATGTTTTTATGTCAGTTCGTCAATAAGGAGAACACTGAGCCCTAACATTACGGTAAGTAATGAATAATGCGATAGCATTGTGAGAGAAGCATGTGGGAAACCCATTAATATTGCCTCATCCAATCTATTTGCAGAATGAAACTTGTAATGTTTTCTCCTGAGCCAACAATGGACCAGACATCTTAAGAAAAAAAAGGGCTGCAAATTTAACACCTCCAGATCAGCTGAGAGAGAATTCTCTGGATTACGCCCCTCCTCTTGTTCATCCTTTCCAGAACTAAATCTCAGAGAACCAAATCCATCATTTAATTCACCGTGGACCAAATACAATTGGGTAAGACCACGCAAGAAGACGGTTCGTGAGAACGCATCAGACATATCTCTTTATGTTATCGTCCTATAATAGCAAACACCAAGCTGGAAAAACCAAACTCAATACTAGAAAGCAATTTCAAGGAATCGACTCTCATCTGAGATTCATTAATTCTTTATCCAGATATTTGCTCTTGTGATTACCAATCCATAAGGTAAAAAAAAAAAAAAAATCAGAAATACAGAGAATATCAGCATTCTACTATCCCTACCTACCTGTGTCTTTCCAACGCAGGAACGATGCTTTTGATGGCGTTCACGAAATCATCCATGGTGACTTTGATACTCTCTTCGTAATTTTGGTATGATCTAGCCATAGCAAATGATATGGCACTTTGCACAACCATTCCGATTTCTGCCCATGTATGATTCTGCGCACGAGCAGCTGCAAAATTCACAGAGAGAGAACGTTTGCCGCCAGGGCGTTGACCCAGTCGGCTCTTTTCAGTATAAACGCAAAAACTGCCCAGAAATACGAGAGTTTAAATGTTTTGACCAGAGGAACGAGCAACGTCATTCAAGACTCCCTGTTTTTTCGCGACGAAATTTTGAGATTTCCGGCGAGGACGAGGAGACTCGAGATGGCTGTAGCCACGGGCCACGGTGATGGAAATCGAGAGGAAGAAGATGGGAGGGGTTAGAGAAAGGTCATGTTTCGGTGGAGGGGGAGAACAAGGTATCGCGGAAGTTGATTCCCATCTTGGTTTTTCAAATAAATAGGAAGTCCTCTTTCGTACCTTTGAAGTTGAGTATGGAAAATCTACCCACCTGAACACACTACCAGGCACAGACCATAACCCTCACCTCCCAACGGCAAAATGGGCAAAAAGAATGTGGCAAAAAGTAAATAGCTTTATTGAACACCTCTTGAAGTTGAGTATAGAAAAACTATGGAAAAACCACCCACCCGATTACACCCTCAACCGCACCCTCCACCCCCTCCCTAAGGCAAAATGGGCAAAAAGTATGTGGCAAAAAATAAATAGCTTTATTGAACACCTCTTGAAATTGAGCATGGAAAAACTATGGAAAAACCACCCACCCGAACACACTACCAAGTGCAGACCACAACCCCCACCTCCCGAGGGCAAAATGGGCAAAAAGTATATGGCAAAAAGTAAATAGCTTTATTGGACACCTCTTGAAGTTGAGCATGGAAAACCTACCCACCCGAACACACCACTAGGTACAAACCTCAACCCCCCAGGGCAAAAAGTAAATAGCTTCATTGAACACCTCTGAGCCCCCGGCACAAAAAGAAGTGCATCTAAATGCCCGATGAACTTTCCGACCAAAATGACAAATGTCTGATGAACTTTTCTACCAAAAAAAAAAAGCCCGATGAACTTGCAAAGTATGTGTTGAAAAAGAATTTCCAAGGTACCGAATGGAAGACTTACCGAGTTCCTCACAATTAACATCGGGAGCAAGAACCGAACTACGCCCGGATGAGCGGTGTGGATCTCGAAGCACTGAGAATGCGAACATTTTCCTCGGAACTTGGTCTAAAAAGTTAAAGGCGCTTCTATAAATATCCATTTTTACCTCAAAAACCAAAGAGATATAACGCCTCCACATTCATATCCCACCGTTTAAATACTGAAGTCACAAAATATATAAGAAATCAGAAAGCACATTGAACGAGGCAGTGCTTGACCTCAATCGCACCACACAACTCAATCGAATTTTAAAGCATATAGTAGATCAATCTCCAATTAAGTTTGCCCAATGATTATTGGATTCCACTTAAATTACGTAGATTTTGTTGCGATTACACTCTCAACCGCACCCTCCACCCCCTCCCTAGGGCAAAATGGGCAAAAAGTATGTGGCAAAAAATAAATAGTTTTATTGAACACCTCTTGAAATTGAGTATGGAAAAACTATGGAAAAAGCACCCACCCGAACACACTACCAGGCACAGACCTTAACCCCCACCTCCCGAGGGCAAAATGGGCAAAAAGTATGTGGCAAAAAGTAAATAGCTTTATTTAACACCTCTTGAAGTTGAGTATAGAAAAACTATGGAAAAACCACCCACCTCATTACACTAACAGGCATAGACCTCAACCGCACACTCCACCCCCTCCCTAGGGAAAAATGGGCAAAAAGTTTGTGGCAAAAAATAAATAGCTTTATTGAACACCTCTTGAAGTTGAGTATGGAAAAACTATGGAAAAACCACCCACCCAAACAACTACCAGGCACAGACCTCAACCCCCCTCCCGAGGGCAAAATGGGCAAAAAGTATGTGTAAAAAAGTAAATAGCTTTATTGAACACCTCTTGAAGTTGAGTATAGAAAAACTATGGAAAAACCACCCACCTCATTACACTACCAGGCATAGACCTCAACCGCACCCTTCACCCCCTCCCTAGGGCAAAATGGGCTAAAAGTATGTGGCAAAAAATAAATAGCTTTATTGAACACCTCTTGAAGTTGAGTATGGAAAAACTATGGAAAAACCGTCCACCCGAACAACTACCAGGCACAGACCTCAACCCCCCTCCCTTGGGCAAAATGGGCAAAAAGTATGTGGCAAAAAGTAAATAGCTTTATTCGAACACCTCTTGAAGTTGAGTATAGAAAAACTATGGAAAAACCACCTACCTCATTACACTACCAGGCATAGACCTCAACCGCACCCTCCACCCCCTCCCTAGGGCAAAATGGGTAAAAAGTATGTGGTAAAAAATAAATAGCTTTATTGAACACCTCTTGAAGTTGAGTATGGAAAAACTATGAAAAAACCATCCACCCGAACACACTACCAGGCGCAGACCTCAACCCCCACCTCCCGAGGGCAAAATGGGCAAAAAATATGTGGCAAAAAATAAATAGCTTTATTAAACACCTCTTGAAGTTGAGTATGGAAAAACCACCCACCTGAACAACTACCAAAAGCACAGACCTCAACCCCCTCCCGAGGGCAAAATGGGCAAAAAGTATGTGGCAAAAAGTAAATAGCTTTATTAAACACCTCTTGAAGTTGAGTATGGAAAAATTATGGAAAAACCACCCATCCGATTACACACTCAACCGGACCCTCCACCCCCTCCCTAGGGCAAAATGGGCATAAAGTATGTGGCAAAAAATAAATAGCTTTATTGAACACCTCTTGAAATTGAGCATGGAAATACTATGGAAAAACCACCCACCCGAACACACTACCAAGTGCAGACCTCAACCCCCACCTCCCGAAGGCAAAATGGGCAAAAAGTATGTGGCAAAAAGTAAATAGCTTTATTGGACACCTCTTGAAGTTGAGCATGGAAAACCTACCCACCCGAACACACCACTAGGTACAAACCTCAACCCCCAGGGCAAAAAGTAAATAGCTTCATTGAACACCTCGAGCCCCAAGACAAAAAGAAGTGCATCTAAATGCCCGATGAACTTTGAGACCAAAATGACAAATGTCTAATTAACTTTTCTACCAAAAAAAAAAAAAGCCCGATGAACTTGCAAAGTATGTGTTGAAAAAGAATTTCCAAGGTACCGAATGGAAGACTTACCGAGTTCCTCACAATTAACATCAGGAGCAAGAACCGAACTCGCCCGGATGAGCGGTGTGGATCTCGAAGCACGAAACGCAAACATTTTCCTCGGAACTTGGTCTGAAAAGTTAAAGGCGCTTCTATAAATATCCATTTTTACCTCAAAAACCAAAGAGATATAACGCCTCCACATTCATATCCCACCGTTTAAATCGAAGTCACAAAATATATAAGGAATCGACAGCACATTGAACGAGGCGGTGCTTGACCTCAATCGCACCACACAACTCAATCGAATTTTAAAGCATATAGTAGATCAATCTCCAATTAAGTTTGCCCAATGATTATTGGATTCCACTTAAATTACGTAGATTTTGTTGCGATTACACCCTCAACCGCACCCTCCACCCCCTCCCTAGGGCAAAATGGGCAAAAAGTATGTGGCAAAAAATAAATAGTTTTCTTGAACACCTCTTGAAATTGAGTATGGAAAAACTATGAAAAAAAAAAAAAGCACCCACCCGAACACACTACCAGGCACAGACCTTAACCCCCACCTCCCGAGGGCAAAATGGGCAAAAAGTATGTGGCAAAAAATAAATATCTTTATTTAACACCTCTTGAAGTTGAGTATAAAAAAACTATGGAAAAACCACCCACCCGATTACACCCTCAACCGCACCCTCCACCCCCTCCCTAGGGAAAAATGGGCTAAAGTATGTGGCAAAAAATAAATAGCTTTATTGAACACCTCTTGAAGTTGAGTATGGAAAAACTATGGAAAAACCACCCACCCGAACAAGTACCATGCACAGACCTCAACCCCCCTCCCGAGGGCAAAATGGGCAAAAAGTATGTGGTAAAAAGTAAATAGCTTTATTGAATACCTCTTGAAGTTGAGTATAGAAAAACTATGGAAAAACCACCCACCTCATTACACTACCAGGCATAGACCTCAACCGCACACTCCACCCCCTCCTTAGGACAAAATGGGCAAAAAGTTTGTGGCAAAAAATAAATAGCTTTATTGAACACCTCTTGAAGTTGAGTATGGAAAAACTATGGAAAAACCTCCCACCCGAACAACTACCAAGCACAGACCTCAACCCCCCTCCCATGGGCAAAATGGGCAAAAAGTATGTGGCAAAAAGTAAATACCTTTATGGAACACCTCTTGAAGTTGAGTATAGAAAAACTATGGAAAAACCACCCACCTCATTACACTACCAGGCATAGACCTCAACCGCAGCCTCCACCCCCTCCCTAGGGCAAAATGGGCAAAAAGTATGTGGCAAAAAATATATAGCTTTATTGAACACCTCTTGAAGTTGAGTATGGAAAAACTATGGAATAACCTCCCACCCGAACAACTACCAGGCACAGACCTCAACCCCCCTCCCTTGGGCAAAATGGGCAAAAAGTATGTGGCAAAAAGTAAATACCTTTATTGAACACCTCTTGAAGTTGAGTATAGAAAAACTATGGAAAAACCACCCACCTCATTACACTACTGAGGCATAGACCTCAACCGCACCCTCCACCCCCTCCCTAGGGCAAAATGGGCAAAAAGTATGTGGCAAAAAATAAATAACTTTATTGAACACCTCTTGAAGTTGAGTATGGAAAACTATGGAAAACTACCCACCCGAACACACTACTAGGCCCAAACCTCAACCCCCACATCCCGAGGGCAAAATGGGCAAAAAATATGTGGCAAAAAGTAAATAGCTTTATTAAACACGTCTTGAAGTTGAGTATGGAAAAACCACCCACCCGAACAACTACCAGGCACAGACCTCAACCCCCTCCCAAGGGCAAAATGGGCAAAAAAAGTATGTGGCAAAAAGTAAATAGCTTTATTAAACGCCTCTTGAAGTTGAGTATGGAAAAACTATGGAAAAACCACCCACCCGATTACACCCTCAACCGCACCCTCCACCCCCTCCCTAGGGCAAAATGGGCAAAAAGTATGTGGCAAAAAATAAATAGCTTTATTGAACACCTCTTGAAATTGAGCATGGAAAAACTATGGAAAAACCACCCACCCGAACACACTACCAAGTGCAGACCTCAACCCCACCTCCCGAAGGCAAAATGGGCAAAAAGTATGTGGCAAAAAGTAAATAGCTTTATTGGACACCTCTTGAAGTTGAGCATGGAAAACCTACCCACCCGAACACACCACTAGGTACAAACCTCAACCCCCCAGGGCAAAAAGTAAATAGCTTCATTGAACACCTCCGAGCCCCGACACAAAAAAGAAGTGCATCTAAACGCCCGATGAACTTTCTGACCAAAATGACAAATTTCTGATGAACTTTTCTACCAAAAAAAAAAGCCTGATGAACTTGCAAAGTATGTGTTCAAAAAAGAATTTCCAAGGTACCGAATGGAAGACTTACCGAGTTCCTCACAATTAACATCAGGAGCAAGAACCGAACTCTGCTTCAGATGAGCGGTGTGGATCTCGAAGCACAGAACGCGAACATTTTCCTCGGAACTTGGTCTAAAAAGTTAAATGCGCTTCTATAAATATCCATTTTTACCTCAAAAACCAAAGAGATATAACGCCTCCACATTCATATCCCACCGTTTAAATACTGAAGTCACAAAATATATAAGGAATCAGAAAGCACATTGAACGAGGCAGTGCTTGACCTCAATCGCACCACGCAACTCAATCGAATTTTAAAGCATAAAGTAGATCAATCTCCAATTAACTTTGCCCAATGATTATTGGATTCCACTTAAATTACGTAGATTTTGTTGCGATTACACCCTCAACCGCACCCTCCACCCCTCCCTAGGGCAAAATGGGCAAAAAGTATGTGGCAAAAAATAAATAGTTTTATTGAACACCTCTTGAAATTGAGTATGAAAAAATTATGGAAAAACCACCCACACGAACACACTACCAGGCACAGACCTTAACCCCCACCTCCCGAGGGCAAAATGGGCAAAAAGTATGCGGCAAAAAGTAAATAGCTTTATTTAACACCTCTTGAAGTTGAGTATAGAAAAATTATGGAAAAACCACCCACCCGATTACACCCTCAACCGCACCCTCCACCCCCTCCCTAGGGCAAAATGGGCAAAAAATATGTGGCAAAAAATAAATAGCTTTATTGAACATCTCTTGAAGTTGAGTATGGAAAAACTATGGAAAAACCTCCCACCCGAACAACTAGGAGCACAGACCTCAACCCCCTCCCTTGGACAAAATGGGCAAAAAGTATGTGGCAAAAAGTAAATAGCTTTATTGAACACCTCTTGAAGTTGAGTATAGAAAAACTATGGAAAAACCACCCACCTCATTACACTACCAGGCATAGACCTCAACCGCACCCTCCACCCCCTCCCTAGGGCAAAATGAGCAAAAAGTATGAGGCAAAAAATAAATAGCTTTATTGAACACCTCTTGAAGTTGAGTATGGAAAAATTATGGAAAAACCACCCACCCGAACACACTACCAGGCGCGAGACCTCAACCCCCACCTCCCGAGGGCAAAATGGGCAAAAAATATGTGGCAAAAGTAAATAGCTATATTAAACACCTCTTGAAGTTGAGTATGGAAAAACCACCCACCCGAACAACTACCGGGCACAGACCTCAACCCCCCTCCCGAGGGCAAAATGGGCAAAAAGTATGTGGCAAAAAGTAAATAGCTTTATTAAACACCTCTTGAAGTTGAGTTTGGAAAAATTATGGAAAAACCTCCCACCCGATTACACCCTCAACCGCACCCTCCACCCCCTCCCTAGGGCAAAAAGGGCAAAATGGGCAAAAAGTATGTGGCAAAAAATAAATAGCTTTATTGAACACCTCTTGAAATTGAGCATGGAAAAACTATGGAAAAATCACCGACCCGAACACACTACCAAGTGCAGACCTCAACCCCCACCTCCCGAGGGGAAAATGGGCAATAAGTATGTGGTAAAAAGTAAATAGCTTTATTGGACACCTCTTGAAGTTGAGCATGGAAAACCTACCCACCCGAACACACCACTAGGTACAAACCTCAACCCCCCAGGGCAAAAAGTAAATAGCTTCATTGAACACCTCCGAGCCCCCGACACAAAAAGAAGTGCATCTAAATGCCCGATGAACTTTCCGACCAAAATGACAAATTTCTGTTGAACTTTTCTACCAAAAAAAAAGCCCGATGAACTTGCAAAGTATTTGTTCAAAAAGGAATTTCCAAGGTACCGAATGGAAGACTTACCGAATTCCTCACAATTAACATCAGGAGCAAGAACCGAACTCTGCTTCAGATGAGCGGTGTGGATCTCGAAGCACAGAACGCGAACATTTTCCTCGGAACTTGGTCTAAAAAGTTAAAGGCGCTTCTATAAATATCCATTTTTACCTCAAAAACCAAAGAGATATAACGCCTCCACATCCATATCCCACCGTTTAAATACTGAAGTCACAAAATATATAAGGAATCAGAAAGCACATTGAACGAGGCAGTCCTTGACCTCAATCGCACCACGCAACTCAATCGAATTTTAAAGCATATAGTAGATCAATCTCCAATTAAGTTTGCCCAATGATTATTGGATTCCACTTAAATTACGTAGATTTTGTTGCGATTACACCCTCAACCGCACCCTCCACCCCCTCCCTAGGGCAAAATGGGCAAAAAGTATGTGGCAAAAAAATAAATAGTTTTATTGAACACCTCTTGAAATTGAGTATGGAAAAACTATGGAAAAAGCACCCACCCGAACACACTACCAGGCACAGACCTTAACCCCCACCTCCCGAGGGCAAAATGGGCAAAAAGTATGTGGCAAAAAGTAAATAGCTTTATTTAACACCTCTTGAAGTTGAGTATGGAAAAATTATGGAAAAACCACCCACCCGAACAACTACCAGGCACAGACCTCAACCCCCTCCCGAGGGCAAAATGGGCAAAAAGTATGTCGCAAAAAGTAAATAGTTTTATTGAACACCTCTTGAAGTTGAGTATAGAAAAACTATAGAAAAACCACCCACCCGAACAACTACCAGGCACAGACCTCAACCCCCCTCCCTTGGACAAAATGGGCAAAAAGTATGTGGCAAAAAGTAAATAGCTTTATTGAACACCTCTTGAAGTTGAGTATAGAAAAACTATGGAAAAACCACCCACCTCATTACACTACCAGGCATAGACCTCAACCGCACCCTCCACCCCCTCCCTAGGGCAAAATGAGCAAAAAGTATGAGGCAAAAAAATAAATAGCTTTATTGAACACCTCTTGAAGTTGAGTATGGAAAAATTATGGAAAAACCACCCACCCGAACACACTACCAGGCGCAGACCTCAACCCCCACCTCCCGAGGGCAAAATGGGCAAAAAATATGTGGCAAAAAGTAAATAGCTATATTAAACACCTCTTGAAGTTGAGTATGGAAAAACCACCCACCCGAACAACTACCAGGCACGAGACCTCAACCCACCTCCCGAGGGCAAAATGGGCAAAAAGTATGTGGCAAAAAATAAATAGCTTTATTAAACACGTCTTGAAGTTGAGTATGGAAAAACTATGGAAAAACCTCCCACCCGATTACACCCTCAACTGCACCCTCCACCCCCTCCCTAGGGCAAAATGGGCAAAAAGTATGTGGCAAAAAATAAATAGCTTTATTGAGCAACTCTTGAAATTGAGCATGGAAATACTATGGAAAAACCACCCACCCGAACACACTACCAAGTGCAGACCTCAACCGCCACCTCCCGAGGGCAAAATGGGCAAAAAGTATGTGGCAAAAAGTAAATAGCTTTATTGAACACCTCTTGAAGTTGAGCATGGAAAACCTACCCACCCGAACACACCACTAGGTACAAACCTCAACCCCCCAGGGCAAAAAGTAAATAGCTTCATTGAACACCTCCGAGCCCCGGCACAAAAAGAAGTGCATCTAAATGCCCGATGAACTTTCCGACCAAAATGACAAATGTCGATGAACTTTTCTACCAAAAAAAAAAAGCCCGATGAACTTGCAAAGTATGTGTTGAAAAAAGAATTTCCAAGGTACCGAATGGAAGACTTACCGAGTTCCTCACAATTAACATCAGGAGCAAGAACCGAACTCGCCGGATGAGCGGTGTGGATCTCGAAGCACAGAACGCGAACATTTTCCTCGCAACTTGGTCTAAAAAATTAAAGGCGCTTCTATAAATATCCATTTTTACCTCAAAAACCAAAAAGATATAACGCCTCCACATTCATATCCCACCGTTTAAATACTGAAGTCACAAAATATATAAGGAATCAGAAAGCACATTGAACGAGGTAGTGCTTGACCTCAATCGCATCACACAACTCAATCGAATTTAAAAGCATATAGGGGATCAATCTCCGATTAAGTTTGCCCGATGATTGTTGGATTCCACTTTAATTAAGTAGATTCCGTTGCGATGAACACGAATGAGAATGGGAGGCACCTCGAAAGAGCCTCGCCAAGAATGTCTTCCCTGTTTGTTGTTCTGATTAGGGAATCATTGTTCGATGACTCTCCAACGATTGTGATCTGGGGCATCATCTCAGTAGCGGGCGTGCTGTTGTTGATGATTATTGCCAAAAAGATGTGCAACCCCAAGATTAAAACTAAAGTCAGTTTTTGTGCGAAGATTAAGAAATTTCCGCATTCACATATTGACTGGTGGATGAAAAAGTGCTCATGTGCTACTAAGGAACCACTCATTTGAGACGTGTAAAGGTAAAAAGATTAATGTCTAAAATGACAAAGAATTGGAGAACAGGGGGACCTACTAATCAAAACTCCATCCAAACCACTTACTTGCTCTAGGACTCCATTCGTTTCACAAAAAATAATTTCCAAAAAAACGATTTTTTGATTTTCCAACGTTTGTTTTACATAAAATAAAATATTTAGGGAAAATGTTTTTCATAGTTAAAAAAACTCTTTGAAAAGCTGGAAAAGTATTTTTCACTTTTGAAAAGTCAAAAACATTTTCCATAACTTCTTCCGCTACACTTTCCTTCACCAAGCACATTTCCTTTTATTTTCTCTTTCTATTTTTTATAATCGAGTTTTATTTATTTATTTATTCTTTTTCCTTTTTTTTTTTTCCTTCTTTTCCTCCTTCTTTGGCCGATCCCCAACTTCGATGAAGGCCAGCAACCGGCCAATGGCAATGCTTGAGCACCGCTAGACGACGACGAGGCTCAAGCCTTGCAGATTGGTGATGCTTGAGCGTTGCCAAAGGGGCCTTGCTAGATCGGCGAGGGTCTACCAACGACACTCGAGTGTCGCCAATTGGCGGCACGATGAGGCCCTAAGCGGCTCTTGTCGGCCATTGCTAGCAAACGGTTGAGGAAAAGAAAAAAAAAAAAAAAAAGGAAAATGAAAGAAAAGAAGAATAAAAAATAATTTAAAATCGATTTTAAGAAAAAGAGAAATAATTTAAATTCAATTTAAAAAAAAAAAAGAACAGATAAAATAAAAATGAAAACAAAAAATGATCAAAAGAAGTGTATGGAGAAAAATCAAATGAGATATCGAATAGCGAAAAATATTATTTTCCACTTCAATTTTATATTTCAGTCAAATATCGAAAAATATAATTAATTTCTTAAAAAAAGGCTCTTAGGAAAATGTTTCCCAAAAATATACGGACCTAATTTGGCCTCAAAAGAAGGACCTAACTGTCTATGTCTAAGGAATCCCATCTATTGGTCCTAATACGATAAGATTCGAGGTTTTCATAAAGATGACAGAAAGATCATGAGCAAAGAGGAGATAATAAAGGCTTGACAGAAACCTTTTTGGACACTAACCATGATTGAAGAGAGGGTTTAGCTTCGACAATTAAAGGAATTTGATGTTCAACCACATTTTCATTCTTTCCCCCGGCACCCGCACAACTAAAGGAATTCCACATCTCTTGTTAGTGTTCTCATTTTCCGTGATCTGTTGGTGTGAGCCTCCATGTTTGAAAACCTTTTGACCAAAAAAACAAAAAGAAATTGGAAGTTGTCATTCACTGTCCCTTTTTCTAATCGCATAAAAGCTCAGTTTTCTACTTTCCTAGGATAAATTTAAATGCGAATTTCGGAAACAGATCACGAAAGGGCAACAGAAATTCTCAGCAGAGCTGTTTCGTAGGATAGGGAAGCAAATTGCAGGAAAGCATTTCGCTCGGAATAAATGCCTCTTGGAGACCTATTCATAGACAAACATTTGGGAAGCATGGCTTCTGTCGGGCAATAAAAGGCGAGAAAAGAGAAAAAGAAAAAAAAAAAAAAAAAAAAAGAGAGGAGAGAATTAATTAAATGATTAAATAAAAATGAGTGAAAAAAATGAGATGAATAAAAAATGATGAAAAAGAGGAGTTTTAGGGCCTGTTTGGCTGACCGGTGTTTCTGTTCCCAGGAACGAGAAATTTCGTTTTTTGTTCCGGGAACAAAAAGGAATAAAAACAAAGAACACAAATTTTGTGTTTTTGTTTTGAAACACAAATGAGAAATACTTTTTTTTCTTTTTCTTTTTTCTCTTATTTTCTTGTTCTTTTCCTTTTGGCCGGTCGCCGGCCTCGGCCATGGCCGGCGACCGGCCGACGAGGGCCGGCGGCCTCGCCCGGCCACGGCGAGGCTCGCCGGCCCCCAGGCGAGGCCGAAGCTCGCCATCCCCCGGCGAGGCCGAGGCTCGCCGTAGCCGGGCGAGGGTCGGCCTCGCGCGCGGCTCGGGCGAGCTCGATCTCGCCCAGATCGGGCGAGGCCGAGTTCGCCCGGGCCGGCGAGCCTTGGCCTCGCCGAGCCACCGCCAGCGACGCCGACCTGGCGGTGAATCGGCGAGGCCGAGGCTCGCCGGCCGCCGGGCGAGCTCGGCCTCGCCCGATCCGGGCGAGCTCGAGCTCGCCCAGCCCCATGGCGACGTCGACCTCGCGCCGGCTGGGGCGAGCTCGATCTCGCCAGATCCGGCGAGGCCGCGCCTCGCCGCCCGGGCGAGCTCGGCCTCGCGGATCAAGGCGAGGCCGACCCTCGCCGGCCGGTCGCCCGGCCAAAAGAAGAAAAAAAAAATGAAAAAGAAAAAAAGGAAAAAATAGAAAAAAAATAGAAAAAATAAAAGAAATAAAAAAATTATCCAAATTTACCAAACATGTTTCTGTTTATTTTTTATTAAGAACAAGTTTACCAAACGCGTTGTTTTGTTCAAAAATTGTCCCCGGAACATAAACACTTTTTTTCTATTTCGCTCCCTAACAATTTTTAAACGTAAAACACAACCAAACGCGCCCTTAATTGGAGAGTCCGAAATGCCCACTTTCTCTGCTTCTGCCAGTTTGCTAGCTGGAGCTGCCGCAGGTGGGCCATATGTACTATTTTCTCTGTTCTCTCGGTTTTTGGACGAATATGGTGCAAACGTTGTCCAGTCAACGATGGATGGTAGACCTCTCCGAAATGCCCACTTTCTTTGCATGACCCAAAGACTACTCATCCTCCTTGCTCGTCAATCCTCAGCTTCTTCCTCATCCTACCGGGTCTCATCATCCTCCAATTCAGCTTGCATCACAAACAATGTAGCAATTACTTCCCACGTTTCTCTTACCTTATTTATGTTTCTTCAAAAAAAAAAAAATGCTCATGTGGGTTGGTTTTGAGAGTGACATATATGCCATCTCTCTCTGTCCTCTCTTTGGGGAGAGAGCTTCCAGAGTTCCATGTGATTGCTCAATTGCTCATCTTCTTGATTTTGTATTCATTCTAAGGTGGATTGCTGTCTCCTAATAAAAGCTTCAGCTTCAATCACTCAAATTTTCGATATTCCTCTCTTTGTTTCTCATCAAACAAATCGTATCTTCTTTTGGAAATCCTAGCCATTTTCAGCATGATATTGAGGAATCTTATTGCTCTTACTCAAATAAGCATGAAATGTATCCTTGCATATTTGTATGGTGAACACGTGTCTCTCAAAAATCCTATTGGACGCAATTTTTTCCATCCATAAGTTTAAGTTGGTTCTTGCATATACATTCGCCTTTAATAAGAATTTAAATGAGTAATGGCCACGGTACAATTCTTTTTCACCTGCCTCCTTTTGCATATGCAACTTACGGTTTAAATGAGTAATCACTCTCAAGATTAATTGACAAGGTTGCTTACTCTAACCTTATAGCAAAGTAATCGCGACTTCCTCAACATTGATTGACAATGTTTCCTACTCTAACCTTGCAGCAGTGCATGTCCCACAGAAATGTCCAACCTAGAAGATGAACCGTATCCCACTTTTTCAGCACTGTCTTTTTAAATTAAGATGATTAGTCTTAAAACTAGTAAGACAATATTACAATGTGTTATGACTCCATATATTTTAGTTGTGATGGCACCTCATTAACTTATATGAGACACCTAAAGTATCATACAAGTGATCCTAACTTATGTGGTTCGGGTGGAGGGTGGAGGAGCTGGCCGAGGACCGCCTCTGGCAGGCGGTGACAAATGGAGGGAGTGAAGCTTATCTGTTCTGCCGCAGCTGAATTAGGGGTTGTCCATGGTCGATCGGTCACGTTCACTTTGGATAAGATAAAGACGCTAAAACCTTTAGGTTAATGGGTCGATTATTTTGCAAAAAGATCAACAAAGAACGAAAAGAGATCAAGCGAGGGGTCGAAGCAAAAGAGGAAGATGACTTTCGTAGGAAGCGTCGCGCAACAACACATGTTCCATTCCTTTGCAAGCACAAAGACGTATGGGAAGACACGCATCTCCAACGTTTTCCCTAGCAGGTGTAAACTCCCGCTCGACTGCGACTTCGTACTGTAAAGCATTTCTAGGTTTTAAGGTAAATGTCCTAGGAAACTTTCGCATAACGTCCAGCTCTTTGTAGATGTCTGCTGGTGATGCTTTCGTGCAACGATGCTGATGTGGATCGACGCCCGGAAGATGCGACTGGCTATTCTCCATTAAGTACCCAGGAAATATACAAGAAACAGTAGAATGTCTACTGATGTCAATGGTTATTTTCCTCCAAAAGCCGGGTTGAAGTCGGGAGCTTAATTCCACAAAGTCGTCTGCGAAAAGAATTCTGCACAATCCTTGAAAGCATGGAGCAAAAGGCCATGATATCGAAGTTTCTGATCACGAGAATACCACGAAACAAAGGTCTATAATTCATAGGGACCAGTGCGCTTTTTCAAGTAACCGTTGGTTAACTTCTTGAATAAATCGTGAGCGTTTATTACTCAACAAACGAACAAGTCATGCCAACTGCAAAGAATTTTAGCAAAGAGAAGTTTGGAAAAGATATATAGATCGTCAATGAAAAGAATAAACATATGGGACGCTACAGTGGTCAGCTGCATCTTAGTAACGAACAACGTTTTAGAAATAAGAAATCTTGATCTTCTCTCTACCAGAGTAAATAATGGCCTCAAGACAATCATAGAAATGAGAAAACTTGATCTTCTCTCTACCAGAGTAAATGGCCTCCGCAGCTCCACCATGCTCACCCTGGGCCGCCATCTCTATCAGCATGTAAAGCTTCTTGATGGGCATCTAAGAAAAGAAGGAATCATGACAGCACAAGTTAGACTCTCTCTCTCCAAATGGATGGGAAAACAGCATGGAGAACGAAGATATCTTAACTCTCTAGTCCTGAATTACGCAATTTAATGAATTTCTGTTGCATATCATCACTCTAACAAGGCAAAACATAAGAAAGCACAAGTATATAGATCTAAATCTTACATTGTTCAGAGCCTCGGCAGCTGCATCAACATCATCTTCAGAGAAAACCTTCAGCTGTTCCAACACCTGGAGGAGGAAAAAGAAAGTCATGTATACATACATATAGAGCTCCATGGTGATGTCAAAACTTCACATCCACATTTTGGATTGACGCAACTTAATTAACAAGATACTCTAGCCTGCAGAATTTGCTTCAGGAAACTTGCAAGAAAAACCAGATTCACAGTCAATTAGATAAAGTCAAATCTGAGATATTACTAATCCAGCGCTTTGAATGAGGTCTGAACTGTTCTCATACAACGAACACATGACTTTTTATAAACCAGCCCATCCCATCCCAATCCCTTTATCCTCCCAAACTCCCTGCTTTCTGAGAAAAGGGACTCCAAAGTTGCTATCATGTTTTCACTGTTCAGGAATATTAGATTCCTCAAAATTCACAATGTCTAGGCTAATCCAAATGGTTAATCCCATATCCCTCTTCTTGAAGTGAAATCTGATGAAGGGATGCTTTCGATACAATCACCTCCAGACCCCCAATATTTGCAAGAGAATCAGAAACAAGGGAAGTCAATAAATAACTGGTTTTTTAAAGCAGATATAATTGTCTTTAAAACAAGACTGCTGCACATTTCTACCCGTCTATCTCACGTTTTCCAGTGGAAGAGAAATGAAGAAAGAACAGCAGAAAAACACCAAACTAGCATCTACAGCAGTTTACCTTCTTTGCGTCCTTTGTCTTCAATGTGGGGACATGGTAAGTGACAGAAAAGGCATCACAGACATCAACTGAATCCAAGAAACTCACTTGACTTGTTGTCCCTATCACGAGAAGCTTCTTTCCCTGGAAAAGATAAAGCCAAATGTATGTATATAACAAGCTAAAAAATTCAGTGTGAAAAGGACACTGGAATCGAACCTTGTAAGTCAGAAACCACCAACTAAATCAGTAGAGATAAAAACAGCTAATACAATACCATTAGAATCACAATGCACAGAGGAACAAGTGCATAACCTAATACTTAACTAGTGAAAGCATATTTACTAATAACATTCTATTTGTCATATGTCTATACTAAAATGCATCTGTATATGATAATGCACTCAATCTTGAGGACATACATATAAAAAAAGCTTCTTCCCCAGGACAGCCTTGAGAAAACACACATGAACCAAGGTTGCACTCAGTATGTTGCTTTCTACAGTAGAACAAACTTCACTACTTCTCCATCTCAAACAAGAAGACCAAACAAGCCAATCATTCTAAGGTTAACATGCACGAAAATAATACCAATGAACTGAATCTTAGTTTCTCAAACTCAAATTTCTGATTAGCACCTGTCTCATGACATTATTATTGTTTTCCCTCAGCAACATGACCAGGGATTATTGATTTCTACATTCTCGCTCATAATTTACATTTCCTGGGAAGTAGGGGAACTAATTCCCACCCATCCACCTTGAAGCATTCTTAATTCAACAATAGTAGTAACTTTCCTGGCATTAACTTCCAGATGAAATTGTAGAAAAGGGTAGTTACTCTTCACACCAACATCAATTTGTAAATAATGGCAAGGGGAGAAGGAACTACCTTTGGAGGAAGACGCTTCAAAAGGACTAACAATGTCTGTAATATCAAATTAGAAAATCGAGGACCAACGGCAACATAATCCAGTAGCCTGCAAAACAATTCACTCAAGTCATATTGATCTTTTAATGCCAAGGATGACTATAGAGGTTGAATAATATAAATCAACAGAACTTACCTTTCAAGGTCATCAAGGATGATAATGCTCAATGGAGATTTGTATGCATCCTCAAAAACCTATCAAAGATTAGAATCCATTACAAACCTTCCCAGTCATTTTGAAAAATGTAAGATAACCACGCCTCAAGTTAGTTAAAAGTGGAGGGGCAACAACTAATTTCCTATTCATCAAAGCACTAATCGACAAGATATAAAGGTCAAAAACCTTTGCAATTTGTGCACATTTGGTGCTCTCATGCAATCCAATCATAGTTTCGGCCGAGACCTAAGCATCAATAAGAAAATCAAAAATTAAACATGATGCACAAAGAAGTCTGATTACTCAAAGAAAGCATAGCATGGAGCAGAAGATTACAATCTTAACAAATGGAAAATCACTGTTGATGCCAACTGTAGCTGCCAAAGCAGTTTTGCCACTGTACAACAGACAAATTTTTAGGCTTTTCCCAATTGTTTTAAGACATAGGAAAAATGCTTAGCAAAAACGAAAAGCAATGCTTTAGAAAACCCAAATACCTGCCACTTGGACCCTCCAAGAGGCAAGTGACAAGCGGACTTCCCTTGCTCACTTTAACTTGCCCAACCAACAGCATTGCTGTCTCAAGTATGTGCTTATGTCGATCACCACAACTCACCATGCCATTAAGCCTACAAAAATATTTGCATAAACAAATGAGGCAGTGGCACATGCTTAATAGTGTTTGCTCTGTCTTTAACTGGAACATAGGAACAAAAGCTAATAATTAATGAAACTTGAATAGAAGCTCACAAAGGATGTGTATATTAAAAAATGCTGTCAGGTTTATCTTACTAAATAAGAAGTCAAAACCTGACGTCATTTTAGCATCTTTATGAGATGGCGCAAAAGGTGCTAAAGCAACAACACTATGGACTCTCCAAGCAGAATTAAAAATTCACATCCGCAAATGCTTAGTGAGATTGCCACAGTTTCATGATCATTTTTGGCAGAACAAAAAGAATGCTTTCACGTCAATTTGTCAATTAGGAGAACCCTGAGCTCTAAGATTATGGTAAGCATGTGTAAAAGAAGCATGTGGGAAACCCATTTATTTTCACACAGTCCAATCTATTTGCATAATGAAACTTGAAATGCCTTCCTCTGAGCCAACAATGGACCGGACATCTTTATGGATAAAACTTGTAGCAAATTTAACTCCCACACCTCAGCTCAGAGAGAATTTTCTGAATTAGTCCCCTCCTCTTCGTTATCTGTTCAAGAACTAAATCTATACCAAATCTAACATATAATTCACCATGGACCACACATAATTAGGTAAGACCACACATTAAAAACACATCAGATTAATCTATTATGATTCAATAATAACAAACACCAAGTTGAGAACCTAACTCCAAACAGGAAAGCAGTTTCAAAGAAATCAACTCTCATCTCAGCTTCGTTCATGTTTAACCAGATATTTGTTCTTGTAATTACCTATCCATAAGTAAAAATCAGAGATCCTCCTACATTTTAATAAGAATCACTTGTGTAATACTAAAGCCTGCAGCTACAGCAGCTAAACCATCTCTAAGGCATTCATTGTGTTGTTCTACATGTGATCATTTATACTGCATACAGAGATTCAGAGAAAGCTTTAAGGAACCTATTGCGAATCAACCTTTTTTTGCTTCCCCCTTCTTAATGACCTAAATCTCAGTCCTCAGGAGGCTAGTACTAAAAGGACATCACAGTATACTTTACCATTGTGAACAAATGTACTTTCCTTCCTCGCTATACATGATGGACAGGGAAACTATCATTTGAAACCCAATAAAAGTATCAACTGGGGGAAAAACAGTTACTGACTCCACTTAGTGGGATAATGCTTAGTTTATGTTTAGTGTACTACTAGATTTTTGGGCAAGCAATTTTGAAAACGTGTAATTTTACATGCAATATCCAGTCATAAAATTCTTGCTTCACTGGAACTGAGGATTATAAGAACATTGCTACAAAAGATAGATGTTTGGAGAACATCAACATTCAATGATTCCTACCTGCATCTTTCCAAGTCATCTGTGGAAGCTCCAAATGCAGCAACGATTTCTTGGAGTGCATTCAAAAAATCATTCCTAGTGACTTTGATACTCTCTTCATCCACAGGCTTCATAAGATCATCGAGACTTAATTGTCTATTCAAAGCATATGATACGGCACTTTTCACAACACCTTCAATTTCTGCACCACTGTAGTTCTTTGTCCAAGCAGCTGCACAATCGCAAATCGCAAATAATGTAGGGTCATCTCCAGAGATGAATTAAGCGTCACCCTTTGTAGCATATGTGCCTTCTTTTTCTTTGGTAATTAAGAACCTCCCAATTCTCAGAGAGGACAGTGGCCACCAGGCTGGGGACCCAGTAGTTCTATAGTATAGACATAATGCGTATAGAAATACGAGAGTTAGCCAATTTGGTCAAAGAAACACGAAAAATCATTTGAACTACATGACAATGATCACTAGAATAAGCCACTTCTAAAATAAAAATTGAAAATGTGCACCATGAAGTTCCATTCTAGTAAAAGCGACCAGCTGACTTACCAAGATCCTCAAGTATGACATCATCAGTAAGAAAGGAATTCTCATTCATCTTCTTCGTGTGGATCTCAAAGATTTCGGTGCGACCATCCTTATCAGGAAGGCTTATCTCAACTTGTACCTCCAAGCGTCCAGGTCTGCAAATCCAATAGTCCAAAATGTAAAGAACATCTTTAAAAATATATTTTTACCTCTAAAACCAATATTGTAAAAATACATATGATCCTGCCAAAAGTATGACGCTACCACATGTCAACAAAAAGATAACATTTTTTTGTCCTCATAGTGCTTGACACAATAATGCTTAAGAGCAACAATAAAAGAATCTCTCAAGAAGTTGCATGATGACTAGTGAGTGCTTTTTACCATCTGAGGATATTAAAATAGCAGCTAAAAGACTTGGATTGAAGAACTGGAAGAGAAAAAGAGGGACCACCTCAGAAGAGCCTCATCAAGAAGATCTTTTCTGTTGGTCATTCCAATAAGCAAAACATTGTTCAGTGACTCTACACCATCAATCTGAAAATCAGGTACTATATCAGCAGCAATGATTGGTATTAATGAGCATAACAGAAAATATTCGCGAAAAAATGGACCTAGTCGAATAACTTCGCACATTTAGAACACTAAGATACTAATACAAACCTTTGTAAGTAGCTGGTTTACAATACTGTCGTGAACTCCAGTACCATCTCTTGTTGATCCTCTTGACTGCAAAATCAGGTCATTTCATATCTTTATTATAGAAAGTTGACAACCAGCAACAGTCTATGAAACAATAGGAAAGAACACGGCCATTTAAGAGGCACCCCAAAAAAAAAAAAAAAAAAAAAAAAAAAAAAAAACTAAAGGAACAAGAAGCAACAAATCACCATGATTATTTTCATGATTGAGATGGGACTATTAGCAAAAAGCGCAGTTGATGCAATTGATGCTTCAAATTTACATCCATTGTTCCTTTTCTTTAACTTTTTTGGAGGGTTGGGAAGGGTGGGGGGTGTTGGTGGTTGTTGAGAAAAGTTATGCGTCGCACATGTTTTCTGTCATACTTGATAAGAATTCTAGGAACGATTTAGGCACCTCAACATAAAATATTTTTGGTTTAAAAAAATGTATATCAGATCAGTGAGAAGTGAAAGTAAACCATCAGGGAAAAATCCTGAAGCAGAACCTTGAAAACTATAAAGGTCATTATAGAGCAGCTACCAAGACAACAAAATATGAAAGTCTACCCTTACAATTCGCTAAAGTTGACCTTATACAAGAAAAAAACCCTGTCAACACAATGTCTGCTACTCTATATACACTGCTTCCACAACTTAAGCCAAGACAACCAGTTAAAAAGTTCCTCAAAACTAAGAAATGAAAGGAAAGATGACATTTGCTCCTAAAGAGACTAAGCTATTCGACATTATAGAGGACAGAGATGCATAAATCGACCAGATAATTCATACCTTGCATATAGCATCAATTTCATCAAAAATGATGACATGCAAATCACTCTCATCACCTGAAAATTAAGGAGAAGCAGAAGTTACAGATACTTGCTAAAAAGGAATCATAAATCCAATTCATTTATCTGAAATACCGTGAGCCCTCTGATCCTGTTCAGCATCAGCAAATAAATCTCGAACATTCTTCTCAGTTTCACCAACAAATTTGCTCATCACTTCAGGACCATTGACTATCTGGCTCAGAAAATGAAGTCAAATTGAAAAAACAGACATACATACAAATAATTTACAATGTGAGTAGGTAGGTCTACATATGTGAGTACAAAGGTCCGTTCGCATGCTTACATCTTAAAGCTGATTCAAACATGCTCAGCAAAATAAGTAAACTACCATACAAACAGTAATGAAGCTATGTCCAATAGGATTCGAGGTTTTGAGAAATACGGGAGACACATCCTAAGCAAATGGGAGAAAGTAAAGGCCGGGCAGCAATAAACTTCTAAGTCCTTGACCTTCATGGAAACTAAGTATTATTGATTAATTTCACCGATACCCATCTTGGATTGAAAGCCTTTCACGAAAATAGCATTCGTAGTGAGATAGCATACCATACCTTTGGTTCTTTGCCATTCAACATCTTCCCTATTTGACGAGCCATTAGGGTTTTGCCAGTACCAGGAGGGCCATAAAGCAGCATGCCTTTTACGTGTTTAATACCAAGCCTGGAATTGACCTTGTATTAGAGTAAGAAAACTGCACCAGAATAGAAGACATCATATAAATTGCAAAGCCCAGAATTCTGGTTTCTTTACTTGCTAGTCACATGAGGAGGGAAAACACGAGAAGCAAAAGCCCTTCGAAATATATCGGCAAACTCTGCATTCAAGCCACCAATGCCTAGGGACTGAAGGTTAAATTCCTTCTGCCTAAATATGTTGCTACTGGCAGCTTCACGTTGATTGATGACCTGAATAACAAGACAAAACAGTCAAGACAGAATCAACAAAATTACCACATTATGGTATAATGGCCAATAAAACAGCATTAGGAAGATGTTCACTATTGAAAATTCACACAGGAAAAGAAATAGACTCCAAGCAAAAAGTGCAGAGCAAGATTAAGATCGCAGAAGTTTCAGCTGTGCTCCATGAGCACAACAGACACCCTCACTGCACCCAAATTCTAATTCAAGATGCTATTGTTCCTGCAGTCTAAAATCAGATTTAAAGGATATACTGAAAAAAAAATTCACTATATGACTTCAAATCTGGACCACAAAAAATGAAAACTGTATGAGATGAAAAAGAAAAGAAGTTAAAAGGAAAACCTTTATTCCACTAGCATTTGATGCTTCAAACACAATGTATGTGTCGTTTGAGATCATTCCTCTTTCAGGAGCATTTGACCTTTCTTGTCCCTCCACAGCAGCTTGATTGACCGTGAAGACATAGTTGTTCCCATGATACTCAAATGTTACCCTTTGCCCTACTGTCATAACCTGAAAATACATTTGCATGTACATCAAAAAATTTACATATCAGTGACAGAAAGGGAAAAATGCACATCTAAGAAAACTTCATACTAGTCATGGACGCAAATAAATACATGAACTTCAGAGTCCCATTTCAATAATTTTAGCTGAGATAAAATCAGACTTAAGAATGTCATACTTCACTAAGTCCCCGACAAGGAGACATAAAGGTACAAGATACAATCCTATGCTAAATATGCACCTTTACCTCCAAGTGCACCTATAGTCAGACATTTCCCCACGAATTAAAACAGTGCATTTCAAAGAGATGACATAATATACTAAGTCCTTGACAGGGACACATTAGAGATCCAAGACACAACCGCACCTCAGCAATCTTATGCCGAATTGGCACCTTTATCTAGAAGTGCTCCTATGCTTGGATAATTTCCTTACCAAATTAAGAGATGGATTTCAAATACACTGAGATACAGGAGTGAGTTCCCAAAATTCTCTCCATTGTACTAGATGTTAACAAGTCCGTTGATTGTCCTCAGTACTTGAACATGTAGCAGGAGTTGTTCAGCAGCTCAAGTTTTATTAATGAAATACTTACTCATCAAAAAACAAAATCTCTCATTCAAGTGATTCAATATTGTCTGGGATGAAAAGTTAGAGAAACTTAGATGGTCCTAGAAATTACGGATTCTAGAGTGTTGGTCAGTGATATGTGTACAGTTTAAGTGGAAATACGACAATATCCTTCATAAACTCATACTATTTATCAAATACACTCACTCCTGGTTTGGCATCACCCAGTTGGGTATTTATGTAGCTACAATCACTTGTAGAAAATGTTCCCATGTTTAAAGGGCAGAACATCTCACGAAACCATTTTTCTTTTGTCTAGAGCGTGTTCATCTTTGTCTGCTGCACGTGCACACTCAAATCTATTCATTGGAAAACGTACTAATTTACTTAGCTACGGTGAATGTTGACACATTTCCTCACTCTTTTTTCAGACTTGAATCAGATAATTATAATTAGCTTGAAAATGCGGTTCTTATCCGTTTGGAAATTTTTATGCAGAAGGTAAGCTCTTCTACTTATCCCAAAAGAAAGAGCTCATTCACTCATTTGTGGATTGTGGTTCAGGCTACCTCAAGAGATACCCTGTTCCGTGCCTCATAAACTAGCAAGTGGATCGTGAATCTCTCCAGAAAAGGGGGAAGAATAAAACCTTGCAAATCATTAAGTTGACTGAATGAACATAATCTCTACACTCCAAGACTGATTCCGACATTACGCGAACTGGAATTATTCTGAAAAAAAGTATGTAGTACCTGGTTGATGAACTTCTTCCGTAGCTGATTAGCCAGCAGAACAGCATCAATCTACAAAATTCACAAGAACACAAGAGGACGTTTCTTGAGACTGCTATTCCCACAGAGAAAAGCAGGACAGTAGGCTCACGACATGCAAACCTCTTCACTTCTGGCTCCTCTCTTGACAAACTCCAACTCGAGCATGAGCAACGCCAGATCGAAATCATCCGGTGGCACGAACCTACATTCGCAACAACCCGTTAGACAATCTCCATTTGCTACAAATGCGAGTACCACGGTTCGCCGTGAACTAACCTGCTAACAGAGATCGAGTCACCGGTCGAAACCCTCACATAGCGCCGTTGAATGGTATTCAGCGCGATGTGACCAGGGCGGATATTCTCGTGAGGAGTTTCTCTCGGTTAAGGCCAACACACAATCACTGGACAGTTCGAGCAAATGTCGCACAACACCACCAGCAAACAATCGCACGCTTAGACAGACAGTCCTCGCAAGCAAGAAAACCAAAACCATCGATATCTATCGCTAACTCTTTTGTGCCGACGAAACCAACACCTCGAACGAGACGATCATGCACGTAAAACGATCAAATGACATGCAGGTTGACGACATCATAAGAACGTGACTCGCGAGGGAAAAGGATATGAGAGCGAGAGGACGAAGGAGTCCCCGACGGAGGCGAGGGGGAGCCCCGTGGTGGCGCCGGGGACGGTGAAGCGGTGGACATCGGAGGGGCAGCAGTAGGCGAGGTTGGTGAGGGCGAGGTCGGCAGCGGGAGTGTTGGTGACGATCAGGGCGGACGGCGACGGTGGCTGGGAGGACACACCTGCCATGGCTTCCACTGGAGATTGCCGCGAAGACGATGAAGATGAAGATGAAGAAGGAACAATGCGGTCACATTTATAGCGTTCGCTTCCGGGGCATTTTCTTCGGCCGTAAGGAAACGAGAGAGGAGAGGAGAGGAGAGAAGAGGAGAGGAGAGGGAGAGATGGTTAGCGCGGGAGAACGATTCTTCGCAGCGGCTTCGTCAGTTAATGACAGGTAACACATATAGCAACTTAATAATTAAGCTATACTTTTTATGCTTTTCTTATGCATGGGGGTTCTTCTCTTGCCATGTATGATCAAGATCTCGAAATCTTTTTCCTATTTCGACGAGCCCCCGTTGACATAACCATTCAGGGAAAACTTCAGAGGCACGTTCAGATTTGAATTTGGACGGGGCCCAAGTTTCCAGTCGGATGAGCGGACCTTTGGGTTCGGTTTGGCCCAAATCGTGCCTTCGTGATAGTAAGACATCGTGATGGATTCTGTTTATTGCTAGGGGTGTCAAATGGGCGGGTCGAATTAGGTTTGGGTCGCATCGAAAATGGCTCAATCCATATTGACTCATTTAATCTGCCTTTACTCATATTCATATGGTGCAAATCTAGTGATCAAGACTCTATGTTAAAACATATTAATATTGTAGGAAAAGTCATGCCCACTTTAAGCTATTTACATTTATATGTTAATTGAATAAAAACTTCAAATCAAATTTAAAAATAAAAAAATTAGTAAATAAAATAAATATAAGGATCTATAAATTAAAATGTTTTTAAAGACTCAGAAAGAAAAAAATATTTATAAAGAACTTAGGGCTGGCAAACCCATTTTGCAACTCGGATTTAATTAGATCAATTTCACATTGGTAACTCTTTTATTTTTAAATGTGTTATAAATAAGTTGAGAAAAATAAGATGAAAAAAAAATAGATCATTAAGGACCCATAATTTGACCCATTTTCCAAAACCCACACCCACTCAAGCAAGTTACGTGGGTTAATTCTACAGAACAGTTCAAAGGTCTTGAAGGATCGAATTGAGAATCATAAGATTCTACAAAAAGCCAGAGTGTACTGGCAATGATGACTCATGTACTAAGGTCCCCTTTGGTTCGGCCTTTCAAATGAGCTTTTGGATTCTAAAGTTCTTTGGCCAAATGCAAAAGCGTTTGGTTCAATTTTTCGGACAACTTTGACAAGATGCAATTACATCTCCAAATGACTCTAAGGGCCCTTAGCCCAAAGCAAATCTAGAGGTACTTTGGGAAGTTGTATCTTCGGAATGTAAGTCCCCGTACTATTCATTTTCTTCAAAACCACCACACGAAAGCTAATCAAAGGCTGATGATCGCTGGCCAAGGGCTCGCGCATGCCGGTGACCGCCGCCTAAGGGTCGCCCAACCCCAGCGACCATCGCTAGACCTTAGGTGACCGTCGCCAGACCTTAGGTGACGCTTGGGTTGCGAGACCCCAACAACTATTCAAGGCCCAAATGTGGCCATCTAGCTACCATATTTGACTCTCTGACCACCAGATTCAGCACTCCGATAGCTAGATCCGATCGTCCGGTGGCTAGACTTAATATATATATACACAATTTTTTTTTTGTTTTTTTTTTTAATTTAATAAAAGTCTTTTACAAATGTAAATTTTACCAAACGATATTTTAGCCAAAATTGTTTCTCAATGCAAATTTTACCAAACGTTATTTATATTTCAGAAAACCCCATTCACCCAAAGGTATTTGCATTTTGGCAAATACATTCCCCAAAAGCCGAACCAAACGAGCCCTAAAATAGACTTAAACAAGGGAAAATCCTAGACAAAGAGATTTAGATAGCTTATTTAGATCAAACCTAAGTGAGGAAAGGAGTGATGCAACAGAGTGGAGGACAGGGCGCATGACAGAGGCGGGCGATGGAGGTGCACAACGGAGGTAGAACGGCCGGTGTTCTAGTGAAGTCGCGAGTCACAAATGGGTGAAGTCGCAAATGGGCCATCCATTTTCGATTGATGACTTATTTTTTTGAATGGGACCATCCGATTCTAATCTAACTTTTCAGACCTATATTCACCCAGCTCTTTAAATATCTACGACTCATACAATCCATTTATAAAAAAATTGAGTAAAAAAATGGGTCATGTTCACATTTTGACACCTTTATCCATCGCATGATCTTATTTAACGAATCCATATGATCGCATATTGGGAATTTTTTGAAATAAAACAAATTATTGTACGCCATTCTCATCCTCATCCAGCGGCTGACGGTTGATTATTCCATTAGCTCTGAATATCGAGTCACAGAGCCGAGCGCGGCCTCTAAGTTCCCTTTTCAGGAGCTACACCACTGGTTTTTTTTTTTTTTTTTTTTAGAAGAAAGAACACCACTGGTTTCATTTGCCCCGAAACGATCGAAACTTTCCCGAACTTACCAATACCGTACTGACTTGTCGAATGCAATACATAATATTTCAAAACAAGAATATTATTTTCGAATTTTGAAGGGGAAGTCATGAGCAACCGGTAAGAGCAGACAAACAGCGGATAAGTTTCAACTTTCAACCATTGTGTCTTCCCTCCCACTACCAAGCAACTAGTATACCAAAGCCAATGAACAAAATCCGAGTCTCCTTTAGATGGAAACGTACCAATGCCCATCAAATCATACACTCATTCCATAATCTCAGAATTCTCGCACTCCTGAAGGAAGTTATGGACTTCAACAGAGAAATTTCATAGCAGGACTTCCACATTTCAAATGCAGATGGCAGACAACTTGTGCAGTTCACTCCCATCATTAGCAGCCAAGGCGGTACTCACATCCCCAACAAACTCAATGGGTAGTAAGTCGCATGAATAACATTTACCATTCAACAACAAACCAAAACTGTCCCAACCTCTCATTGCTTGCTTAATGAAACTGATTATCTCTTAAACTTTGATCCGCTTTACTTCACTAACATTTCAGCAATCAGGCCAGGCAAAGCACATCGTACAACTAAGGCAAGGAAATAACCTTGAGCTATAACTGTATCAGAGTCCACGCAAGGAACTTTAAACTTGACGATCAAACAAAATACACTACCCCAAAGACATTGAATGTAACGCCCATAATTAAAAGTAATAAGAACTCAACGCTTCTTGGAGACACCAACAGTTTTTCCTCTACGTCCAGTAGTCTTTGTGTGCTGGCCACGAACACGCAGGCCCCAGTAGTGCCTCAAACCACGGTGGTTCCTGCATTATCGCAGTGCTAAAGTCAGATACTGACATAAAGGAAGTTCTGCCAAATTGGTTACTAGCAGAAATAACTGATGCGACGTGCTAATTACTAGCTTTGACAGTTGAAATTGATGGGAGACTCTACTCACAAGAACATACTACTAGAAAGAATTGTGACGCAAATGCCAATCTCCTACCCCACATATTCACACAGAAGGAAAAAGACCATGGGACAGCAATGTAAATCAATCTACAGTAGCAAAATAAGCAAATTCTGGTCACCTGATCTTCTTCAACCTCTCCAAATCATCTCTCAGCTTCATGTCCAATGCGTTCGAGACAACCTGAGAGTACTTTCCATCCTTGTAATCCTTCTTTCTATTCAAAAACCAGTCTGGAATCTTAAATTGGCGTGGGTTGGCAACAATGACCATGAGGTTGTCTAGCTCAGCAGCAGTCAATTCACCAGCCCTGGTGGAAAAGAAAAACATTCTAGCATTAACACATCAGAAATACCAATTATCTTGCAAGAAATTTTAAACCAAATCATACAAGGGACTAAAACATACTAGACTTTGCATCCTATTAGCACCAATTAGATGCACTGTAAATAAAATAAGAAACAGTGGAAAAGGAACTCTGACAGAAAGGAATCGGGGCGCCTGCAGCTAGATAACAGGTTGAAATTTTCCTAAGCCATCCTGTGACCTCCTTCATATTATTCTCAACAAGATCAAGGACAGTCAGCATATATATAGCATACTCTTAACATAACACCTACACAACCCTAAAGTAATGAATTGAAGTCCCCAAGTCATTGATAGATTTGAGCCAAGTAAAAGCACAGAATTAGAAATTAAGGTTTCCACCAATCCAAGTGCCCATCATCGATTCTGATTAAACCCATGAAATGTCAGAGGCAATTGTTTCCTCAGACAATGGACCTCCTCGTAGAACCGTGGGAATCGCTGCATCAAACCCACAACTGGGCAGATCTTCTGAATGCCCCGGACTCGACAGCAGATCAGACTAAACAACAGTCGTCTTCTCTGATTCTACAAATCAGATTCGAAGCAAATCACAGGCCCAACAAAGGATTAAACTAATCATTAGTGCTCTCTTGCAATTCGATACTTCCGCAACGAAGACCAACCACTATTCCCAATTCCTACTCAGATCACAGGACGAAACACCCAAAATCCACATGTTCCCTAGATCATCCACACAATCTGCAGATTGCAGATGCCGCAAAAATCATAGCTAATTCGCATCCGACAGTACCCAACTACCCGGGTAGCTCGACCCATTGCGGCAAACAGCTAAAATTCACAAACTTCTTCGCAACCACCGCAATCGCATGCGCACCGCACCGCACCCATTTCGCTAAACAAGAAAAACAACGCAGGCAGCACGACGACCGGTCGGGAGCGGGGAGACGAGATGGGAAGCCGAACCTCTTGTTCATGTCGACGTCGGCCTTCTTGCAGACGATGTTGGCGAAGCGGCGGCCGATACCCTTGATGGAGGTGAGGGCGAACATGATCTTCTGCTTCCCATCGACGTTGGTGTTCAGCACACGCAGGATGTGCTGGAACTCCTCGTTCGCCACGAGCGACTGCCCAACACAAAAATTCAACACAACACACGCCCCCGGTCAGTCAGTCGATCGATCGAAGCAAACACAACGAGACCCGGAAGCTCGGATCGGAGTGGATCGGGTCGGGTCGAGGAGGAGGAGGAGGAGCAGCTTACCATGGTCGTTGGGCTAGCAGGCGAGCGAGGCAGAGAGGAGCGAGTCTTGCTTGAAGAGAGAGACGGCTGAAGGACTGGAGCTAGGGTTTTGAGTGTGGTATTTATAGGGGACTTCGATGGGTTAGGGTTTTCTTTGGTGTTCCTTTTCCCCCCTTTGTTCTTCTGTGCATAAAAATTGAAATTTTAAATAGGATAGAAAGCTACCAAATATATTAAATTATGTCAATTGAAATATATTTATTCTAAACATTATTTATAACACCAAAAATCATAAACTTATACTTTTATGACAAATTTGACCCAAATTTGGATTTATGTTGAACTTTTTTTATAATAACAAAAATCTCAAATGTATATATAAATGACACATTTACTCCAAAAATTTAGTGTCACAAAAAAGTTTAGAACTTTTAGTGTGACAAAAAATTAAGGTAAATGTGTTATATAAATATAAGATCGTGGTTTAAAAATTTCAGGGGTAAAGGTGACACACGAGTATAAATTTAGGATTTATTGTATTACAAAAAATGTTTGGGATAAATTTATAACAGTTAGCAAAATTTTAGGGTCTTTTTGTGGCTTTTTCCCATATACATATCGTTAAAGACCCTTACCAAAAAATATATATATAGAGAGAGAGAGATTGTTAAAGGCTAATCGGGTGAACATCTGATTTTTTTGAAAACAATTAGTGAAGCACATTAAAAGATCTATATTTAAAAACAGAAGAATTCTCGTATGAAGTGTGTCTTTTTTTTATGTCATAACATTTTTTTATTAAGTTTAAAGACATTGTTATGGTATCATTATCTCCCTCGTTATGTGGAAAAGATAATTATTAATTAAGATTGCTTGAGCTTTTATCTAGGAAAAATCCACAATGAGAAAATCATAGGAAATCATGGTACACGGATATTTTAACTTTGGAAACAAAATAATAATTTTGTAATTACTTGCAATGGTTTAAAAAAAAAAAAAAGCAGTGTCTTTACTTTTAAGAGTAATAAATTCCTTGAACAACTAATCTTCTCTGGACATCTAACCTATACATTTTATAGTAAAAGTAGATTTTCGGACATGAAATGAACTTTTTTAATGGAATGGCTCTCTTCCCTTTTTAAATAAATATCGAGTTTTCCGAAAAAAATGAAAATTAAAGGAAGTTAGACTTGTTGACACCTGATTAGTCGTCGGAAAATAGAAACGGCAAAAATAGACACTTGGGTGGGTAGGCTAGCAAATAGCAATAGATTTTTTGTAAACCATCATCTAAAAAATTAAAAGAAAAAGAAAAAAACAAAACGGGCCGGTCCAACAGGGCCCCTTCTTTTCTTTCCCCACCTGGGCCCGGCCCTCCTCCTTCTCTCTCCCTTCCTCCCTCTTTCCCTCAGCGCTCTCTGCAACAAAAAGGACAGCGACGCTCGTGCAATGGACGGCGCAGGACGCAGGGCAGGGCCTCGAGCAGAGTTTTCGGTCGAGGCCAGGCAGGGGTTTTTCTTTGTCCTGGCGACTTGGGTGTTAGGGCTTGGTCTGACCAAGAGCGGTGATGCCGTATGCTTATAGCCAGCATGAGGTGAGCCGTTGTCCAGAGGACCAGCTTTGCTAGAGTCTGTGCTCGGCTCGGGCGATGAGACGTCGCAGACCAGCTGGGGTCTCCTTAGCCTGAGCCGAGCTAGGGTTGGTTGAGATGGGCTGCTATTTGGAGGCAAAAGGGCCGGTCTGGCGTGGGGATAAGGGATCGAATAGGAAGTTGGGCTCGATGGGATTGAATAGGTTTAGTGGGTTTGGGTTCATTTGGTTTAATGGGTCTAGGCTTGGTGTGGGCTTGGCATAGGAAATGGAAGTTGGGCTGGGATGTTTGTTTAGGGTTGACAAGGCTGGTCCTTGAATGGATCGAGCTCATGTGTAAAGCCTAATACTAGCGAAGGCCCAGGTTGGCAGGACATGAGTCCGTGCTTACCCTTTCTGGGCATCAGGGCCCGACCCGAGTCCCATTTTAGTAAAATTATTTATTTCAAAACTATTAAAAATATTTATTAGAAAAAAAAAAAATAGGAAAAATTTATAAACTAGATTTTGAATAGTTTTCCTATATTTTCGTGCTAATTCTAGTTTAGAATTAGTGTTAAATTTTCCTAAATTGGAATTCACATAGTTTAGGATTTTGATAAACGTCTTAGGGTTAGCATATTCTAAACAAATGTTTAAATCTTTGGACAAAAATTAAACCAATTCGAAGAACCTCATAAGGCTCTACAATAGGGTATTGTATATTATTGGAGAAAATGTTAGGTTATTGATTGCGCATTTCAATTTTGATTATATACTGAGCTTGCACTTTCAATACTTTGATTGTTATTTTCTTTCTTAGCATAGAAAGGATAAATCCTAAGAATTTAATAAACAAACATTGCATAGACAAGTCTAGGTACCAAAATGATCAAGTTTAGGTAAGAAGACTACCTAAACACTTTAGTGATTAAATGATCGAGTTTAGGTACCAAAATGACACTACTTAGAAAACTAGTGTAATCAAGTTTTTGACCCTAGATCTCTAGTTGCCAAGAAGTGAATTATGTTCTCATACCTCATTTTGTCTCTAGTTGACCTCAATAGGCTAGTAGCAACTTTTCATTTGGAATTATCGTGCTAATTGAATTGAAAGTTGAATATCCCAACTTCGTGTGAGGTGAGGGTTTGGGAGAACTCATCGCTGATCGAGGATTGTGGACCTATCTTTGTCATTACCTCTAAACCTAATCGGCTGGGGTAGTCCCTCAAAGGGTAGGTCTCGACAAGATCTATGGATGTTGGATGCACTAAAGTTAATGACATAAGTCTTTTCTTTTCCAAATAAAAATTCTAGAGTTTTGCCAAAAATGTGAAGTTAAAAGGATAATCTTTTGAAATCTCAATGTACATGCAAATATTTAGAGAGTGATAGTTCTGGGGAAAATTATTTGATAAAGAAAAATAGTTTTTGGGTTGGAAAATCAATTTTTAGGAAAATATTTTTCATTTTCAAATTAGGAATTTCATTTTTCTAACTTTAAGCATGCATATTTTCTTTAAATGTAAATAATTTTTCACTGACCGATTATTTTCAGCACCCCAAATGCATGAAAGTATGGAAAACTAACTTGCAGAAAACTTCTTCACTCAAACAAACTAGCCCTTAATTATATTATTATTTATATGCAACAAAAATTGACTATATATAACAGTTGTGAAGTGAAGCAAAATATTATTAAATGTCTAAATATACCATGATTTATTTACATGTATTAGGAGAAACGCATTTCAAAGTGTCTAATTATTCGCGTAATTAAATTAACATGATCACCATTGAATTAGAATGTGTCAAAGCCTAATATGTCTCTTTTGCAATGAACAAATATGTGAAAATTCTAAGGATAAATCCGTACAAAATATGGGCCGAGAACTAGGGTTGAGCATCGGTCTAGGGTCAATCCGGATCGACCGGGCGGCCCAACCCTACCGCTCTTGGTTCGGTTGCCAGGGTGATTGGGTCGGTCCTTGGTCCTAGAATTCCTGTGTGGGTTGGTCATCGGTCCTAAGAGTTCCAAGTCGGTCAAACTTGGACCAACCCTGACTATATATATCTAATATATTGCTTATAATTTTTTTATATAGAGAAAACCTTAAAATAAATTGCGTCAATAATATTAAACAGCTATTTAGTAAGGAATTCAAGTAATTTTACACTATTATTTAATAACTTAGATTTTTAATGTCTTTTACGGTGTCAATAGTCATAATTTACCGATGAGGAAAATGTTTTTGTGAGGAGTACTCACAGCGTCCAAAAAAGCATAAACAATTCCTTATAGCATCATCCTATAGTATTCATTCTCTTCTATCTTATTTGTCATCTTAGTCTTCAATTTGCCAAAATCGAAAGAAACAACTTCTCTACTCACCACTTGACACTCGCCTCGCTCGCTTTGGGTCACTCGTGCCATTTACCACTCGATGCTCGCTTGGTTTGTTGCTTCCTGCTTGACATTCGATACTCATTCTATTCAATGCTCACCTCACTTGACCCTCACCGCTTACCTTTCTTAGCTTACCTCGCTTATCATCGAACCTGTTAGGTCGGTATGGTTCTCAGTTGCCCTTTTAAGGAGTACAAAAATGAAATAAAAAAAAATTATTGGTTGGTTCTGAGTTGACTTTGAAACCGAACTGAATTCATTGGGTTAGTTTGGTTTTCAATCGCTTTTTTCAGGAGTACAAAAAATGAAATAAAAAATTATTAGTTAGTCCTGAGTTAATCCTGAAATCGAACCGAACCTAATGGGTCAGTTTGGTCCTCAATCGTTTTTTTAAGGAATACAAAAAATTAAATAAAAAATTATCGATTGATCCCGAGTTGACCTTGGAACCGAACCGAACCCATTGGGTCGGTTCGGTCCTTGTCCTAAGCTCTATAGGATCGGTCATTAGTCCTAAAAATTAAGGACCATCACTATGCGGGTTGGTCCTAGGGTTAAGGGGCGGACCAGCCTAACCTGGACCATGCTCACTCCTACTGAGAACTAGTTAGATAAAATGTAAGATGTGATTAAATAGCATTCAAAAGATCCACTTATTTTAGAGTTATTAGGCTGGGATTAATCAATGCATTTTGAAGAAAACGAACCAATTAAAACTCAAAGAAATTTGATGTGGCGCTCTTTCTTTTGCTTAGTTGGCACAATTTTAATTGACCTCTCTAGTTACAGTTACCTTTCTTTATATATACGAACTACTAAGCACGCTTGTGCATTTAACCATTTGTGTAAAATTATAGCATTTTTCTTAAAATTTGTTTAATTGCATTTAACCATTTGTCATTGCTATATGAAATAGTGATATTTTATATTTAATCATTATAATATTGAGCAAAAATAAATGCCTTCCAAGGAGTTACCTAATAGGGAGATCTATAGAAGATGTTAGATCTTTCTTTTTCTTTTTTAAAAATTTTTTTTTTGGGAAATTATCCAAAAAGTCTTAAGCCTACCGTATGGCAATCAATTTAGTCTTAAACTTTTTAATCATACTAATTTAGTCCTAAAACTTTTGCTAATTTGTCAATTCAATAATAAACTTTTCAATTGTGCTAATTTAGTCTAAAAACTTTTAACAAATTACTAATGTAGTCATTTTGACTAATTTTGGTTGGAAATTGCTAATTGACATTGATAATCTTATATGGAATGGTTGGCATTGACATGAAATTTTTTTATTTATTTAAATTTTCCTCTTTTTCTACATAGAGTTGACAACTATTGTTGGACGTTGGGCAAGGGTAGACAACGCTCACCAGCTAATGGGCAAGGGTTGTGAAGCTCTCATTAGCCATTGGCAAGGGCTTGTGAACCCTCGTTAGTGGCTAGTGAGCCTACACAAGGGCTGCCACCCCCTCACCTAGTCTCAAATTTGACGTGAGTGTTGCGGCCCTTGCCAGGCACAATGAGGGGGGCAAAGGTCATGCATTCTCATCGTATTTGGCTAGGTGAGGGCATCCTGGCTCTCGCATAGGCCCTTGCTAGCCACAAGGGATTATCTTTAAGAGTGACAAATAGAACTCTAAAGAATTACCAATTTAGTTTTTAAAATTACCAATATAGTCATTTTGGCTAATTTTGAAAGGAAATTGTTGATGTCATGGTCCAATTACCAATGAGCATCCTATATGGTGCCGTTGGTTTTGACATAGTCGATCATTTAGTTTTTTTTAAATTCAAATTACTTTTAATGATTTCATTTTTCATTTCTTTTCTTTTTTTCTTCAATGTGCCGACGGTCCACTAGCTAAGGACTAGCAACCACTAGCGGTAACAAATAGGATAGTTGACATTAATTGGACAACCACCGTCACCATTTTTAGTCAAAGTTACCTAGAAGGACTAGATTGATAATTCGTTATAAAGTTTAGGATTAAGTCAATATCAACACAATTGCAAGCTTTATCGCTGAATTGGCAAATTGTCAAAAGGTGTAGAATTGAATTTGTTGGAATTGACAAATTGTCAAAATATTTAATATGTTTAGATATTTATATATATATATAATTGCTAATTTTCAACATTAAAGCTTGTTAAAACTAATGTTTTGCTATTGTTCAACAAATTTCATTAGTAGAAATACTAGTTGTAAGCAAAATAAGACAAGAGTGCAAGAACGGTACTCTTTGCAAGCAAAATGATCAATCCCTTGAAATTTAGAGTTCAAGCCGTCTAGCAAGTTGATCCAATGGCCATTTATTGAATTTAGTGAATATCAAAACAAAAGAGAATTTCTTTACCAAAAAAAAAAAAAAACAAAAGAGAATTTTCTTACCTTTACCAAAAAAAAAAAAGAATTAAAAAAGAAGAGAATTGGCCACAAGACAGAAAACGCTCCGTGATTTAAGTATTATATTGGGCGAAAAAAGTCGATGTTCATTGTAAGGTAGGCTGGATCCTCGGTATAAAAAAGAAAAAGAAAAAAAGAAAGAAAGAGAGAATTAAAGAAGATAACGCTCACATTATTGCAAAAGGTATCATTATATACTCTAGCAATTCATTTCATAAATTCGAGATCTCTTCATAAGTGAAAGCTTTTAAGGACGTCATTCATTATTTGTCAAGAATCTTGATTGGATCGGCTTAATTCAATGAGATACGCGAGTGTTTCCTTTTGGGATAAAATAGTAGAGATGGACCACCGACGCAAGTATTCCTTTTGGCATTAGTTTCGGCGTTATGAAAAGAGTTTCGTACTGGTTACAAAATACTGTTTGAGCATAATTACTCAGTCCACATGTAGGTGTACAAGCTTGTCACTGCAACCTTATCAAAGTGCTTGAAATGAAGAGATCTCTCACATGAGATATCAAATGCCCAGACATTTTGATTAGAAGTTCGCTCACGACTTGTCTCGAAACTTATCACCTCGTTAAACACATTGTGATCTTTTTACCACTAGGTTACCTCGCTCCTTGGTGATAACAAGTGATTGTTGAACATTTCAGAAAGACACAGTTTTGCATTTTTTTTTCCGTCAGCCACTTTGACGAGAATCAAGAAATTTGGGAAGCGATAGCAAACCTGAACTTTCGCGCTAAACTTGATGGATCGGTTAGAACTTGTAAGATTTTTCCATATTTCTTAACTTGCCCCTCAAATTGAAACTCCGTATCCGTCGTTGTCATGAAAGATAAAACTCAACTGAGGGCAATCGGACGCCACTCAACATTTTGTTATCGAGGATGACGCTCTTGCTGAACCAAGTCAAAGATCGATACGAGAAATCCACGGCTTGTCGACAATGAGATAATTACATGGTTTTCTCTCTATTTATAGAGAGCTGGAGGTGATGTCTTCAAGATCTTCTTTTAATGCCCGTCTGCTTGCGTCTGTACATTCTGTTTACCAAAGATGGTTAAACATCTTTCATAGTATTGATGGATCGATGAGTGATCAAAAAGGTTGAGAATGATCCTTTATTATTTTTAGCTAGGAAAGTAAATGATAAGAAATTTAATGATATGGAAACCGAATACAATCGTATCCAACCTTGTAGATTGCAAGAAAGTACAAATATAATAAATTTGTAGAAGAATGTTGAGTTATGTGATTGATGGTTTACAAAGAGTACACTTGGGGTATATATAACCCTTCATGACGTTTAGATACAACTGTCACTAAATTTGAATAAAGAAGTGATTTCCTAGTAATATCGGTGGTTGCAAGAAGTTACACAATCTCATATTATCAAGCAACACTTACCTATGAGAAGTTACAAACATTCGATAGAAGAAACTACCTTGTAATTATGTTCTTGGGTCAATTTACCATTGTTGCCTTTAAGTTCCAACACTTGGTAAAATTCACAATAAATGTCGATGACCTTGTCGACTAATGAAGGCTCTTGTTGACAACTGGTGATGTTTATTGTCGATGACTTCCTTGGAAAGTTGTCAATCCCATTCGAGTTGTCGATTGTTTTATTTAATGTTGACCAAACTTTGCTTTCACAGACTAAGCCTAATACTTGTCGATAAAAAAAAAAAAAAAAAAAAAAAAACATCTGTTAGGGTCGCATTTTTTCCACTTCCTCCGTAGCTAAGAGATTCCTTGTGACAATGTTTTGACGGTATCAACCTTTGTAGGTCCCATCTTTTTAATGCATTCTTCATTTGCTTTTCTTCTTTTTTTTTTTTTCGCTCCGTCACTTGTTAATTTGTTATCATTTATTTTAAGCAGTAAGACATCTTGTGCCGCTTATTACATTTAAGACGACACTTAAGTCGCTGAATAACTTTCAAAACTGTACACTTAAGTGCCACTTTTTTTCGAATGGGACACTTGCCGTCACCTCCAGGCACCCGCCGGAAATCCTACGTGCAAATATTTTATTATTATTTTTTGGCTTACGCGCCGGAGTTCGAAATCAGCATAAAATTTTAAAAAAAATTAAAAAAATTAAAAGTTTTAATTTTTAAAAATTTTAAAACTTTTTTAAAAAAAGAAAATTTTAAAAATTTTAATTTTAAAAATTTTAATTTTAAAAAAAGTTTTAAAATTTTTTTAAAAGAAATTTTAAAAATTTTAATTTTAAAAATTAAAAAAATTTAAAAAATAAGAAAATTTTAAAAATTTTAATTTTTTAAAAATTTAATTTTAAAAATTTTAAAAAAAAATTTAAAATTTGTTTTAAAAATAAAAAAATTTAAGAAAATAATAAAATTTAAAAAAAAAAATTTAAAAATAATAATAAGAAAATTTAAAAAAAAAATTTAAAAATTAAAAGGGGGAGGCGGCGGCGGCGGAGGTGGCGGCGGTGAGGGGAGCGGCGGTGGCAGCAAGGAGCCGCCCATTCGCCTCCCACTCCCCACTTTTTTATAATTTTTTATAATTTTAATTTTTAAAAAAAATTTCTTAATTTTAAAAAAATTTTAAAATTTTCTTAAATTAAAAAAATTAAAATTTTTCTAATTTAAAAAAATTAAATTTTCTTAATTTTTTTAAATTTTTTAAAATTTTCTTTAATTTTTTTAATTTTTTTAATTTTTCTTATTTTTTAAATTTTTTCTTAATTTTTTTAATTTTTTTAATTTTCTTAATTTTTAAATTTTTTTCTTAATTTTAAAAATTTGTTTAAATTTTTCTTATTTTTTTAAAATTTTTTGAATATTTTAAATCTAATTTAATTAATTTATATACTATTATTTACACGTAGACGCGAAACGGCTTGATTATGGATTTTTTTCCGCCTCCGCCATGTGAAAAACGACGCCGTTGGGGGACCGAGCTCGCCGGAAAGTCGCCACGTCAGCCATTTGGCCGGATTTTCGCCGGAGTGGCACTTAAGTCATTCCATTTTACTCCGATGAACGACTTAAGTTTGTACACCATTTTAAAGCTTACGCAAGATTTAAATGTCTTAGGGTGTCACAAATTGGCAGACTCAGGGTGTCCGCACTCCATTTATTTCTCATTGTTCTCTCCGTCTCTCTCTAAAACAACCATCTCATGTCAATAATAAACAAGTTATTTACACCCCAACGCCTATCAACGGCACCAAAAGATTAAAAAACGCCCATCACCGACACAAGCTACCCACTAAGTTGAAGCCTTGATTTCTAGAAACCTCCTCCTCACTCAACTAGTCCTCTTCCATCTCCATTTCTTCAACTCAAAGCTCAGTTGTAAGTAAAAACCATCTCATATCTCTTCACTCTTCGCTGTTCACCCCCATTCCATCCCTTTCGCTCTGTGTTATTCGTTGTCTCATTTCGCATTAGACTCTCTATTGATTGATTATAGAGAGAAGAAAAACTCCCATCAAAGATTCAGATCCAGGAGCTGAAGCCCTCACCCAAAACCTCATGAAGCTCATTAGCAATTTCCGCTTCTCCACCAATATCTATGGTCCATATCTGCCCTTGCTCTCGCTAAGTTGCTTATGCAAACTGAAAAGGCCACCTTCAAGAACAACAATTCCATCCTCAAGACTGGCGAGGATTTGCCCTTCTTTGCCTTAGCGCTCTCTTCTACTTCTGTCCTGACCTCGGTTGCCAAGCTGCTGTCGCAAGCAATTGAGAGGGTTGAAGTGGTGATTACAAACTTGACCCTTAAGTCCAAGCCCTTATGCAACGAGGTGAGCTCATTGCCCATCAATTGTTAAGATCCTCATTTTCCTGATTGCCGTAAAGAAGTTCAATGTGAGAGCCTTTAGGTCTATTGTGTTCTTAGGCATCAAACTCTGGCTATAGATTCAATAATTGATAAGTACAACGTGGCCTGGATGACAAGTGATAGAGATAGATCATGGAGCATTCTCTTTTTTTTTTTACAGGTACTACCAGGGGTTGAACCATGATCACAATTAAGACGGAACGAAGAGAAGTAAAGGAGGAGGAAAATGGGACTCACAAGAAAAAGAGAGAAGAAAATAAACGGAAACAAAACCAAAACCAAAAAGGATACTAAAAAGTGGGACCCACAAAGGTTGTCAAAACAATGTGATAGGGAGTGTTTTAGCCATGGTGGGAGTGGAAAAAGCGCAATCTTCACTTTCTATGGTTAAATTGTTCAAAAAGTCCTAACCTATTGTACTTTGTTAATTCAGTATTAAACTCTTCAAGTTTATAAATTAAATCGTAAATATTTTCACTTTTTGTCAATTAAGCTCAACCCGACCGATTTTATCCGTAAAATCGCTAACGCACACCGAATATCCTACATGATATAACCGATTAATCGTCTTGAACAATTATTAATAATATTTTTTAAAATTTTATATTATTATGTTGAACATTTATTTTATATTTTCCTTTTTCTTTGAGTTTATTATTATTATTCTTTTTTTTCCCAACAACCCTTTCTAGGTGTGAAGGCCTTGCCCTAGATCTAATGAGGGCCTTCTACCATCACCTGCCACCAACGAGGCCGTGATGGCCATAGACAAGGCTTCATAGCTTCGCGCCCATTAGTGGTGGGTGCAAAGGCTTTGCCAAATTTGGATGAGGTTTTTCATGGCCGGTGAGGATCACCAACAAAGAAAAAAAAAGCAAAGAAATTAAGGAAAATAAAGACAATCGAAAAGATATGGAAATATTACTAAAATTGTCTTTGGTATTCGGCCGTGCTGCGAAGCATGGTTAGCATCAACGTTAACATTTCCGACCAAAGTTGGCCGATGGACTCAAATGGCGAAATATGAAAAGATTTAGACTTATTTAATGAAATTGAAAGTTTTAGGACTAAATTGTTAAAAGTGCACAAATTTAGGACTTTTGATAATGTTTCCTATTTTACGCATTGTCAACACATACGTTCTAATATATATAGTTTTCAAATCGGTTTGATCATTCCCAATTATCCTTCCCAAAACTTTCGTTGGTACTAAAAATCTAAATTGGGTCTTCAGGTCTTAAGTTGAAGAATTCATTCTAGTTGTTTTAATTATTTTTGGACTAATTATTTGATTGCTCGAAAACGTTTTGGAAAATCAGTGCCTGTCATCGTGGTGCTCGAGTAGAGCTTTCTCCTTAAAGTAAGTTTTGAGGGGATTGAATGAATTGCATGACATATTGTCTACTTGCTTTTTCTTTTTCTTTTTTTTTTTTTTCAAAATAAAATGTTAAGCATTATTATATACAACATATAAACACGTAAGACAATGATAAAAATGCCCGTCAAATTTGATTTTTCTGTTTAATTACATCCACCAATATTTAGAACAAATAATATTTAGGGACCACTATATTGTGATTTATCCATATGTCAATTAACTTTTAGTAAGTTAATGCTATTTTATGGATACAAATATGATCATACAAGAATTTCGGCATTCTTAAGATGATACTTGCTTGAAACATCTGGGCGGCGATTATTGTCGGGTTCATGAAGTTATTGGGAAGTTTCCAACATTTCATGCCTGACGTTATGTTTCATGGAGAATATGACGTACATTTGGGAATATGTTCTCCAAATGTTCAACAAGAAATAGTCGTGGGATAAGTTAAAGGATATGCATCCAAACTCCACTAATGATTGCATCGACGGACAAAAGTCAATAGTAGAGTCAAGTCAAGCAGTTCTGTCGGGTGCTAACTCGTAGAACAACTATATATATATATATATATATATATATATATAGAGAGAGAGAGAGAGAGAGAGAGAGAGAGAGAGAGAGAGAGAGAGAGAGGTGTTTTGACAATTCAATAGCCAGATATAGAAGCGAACCGTGGAGGATGAACTGTGAGGGAGAAGATGATTCTGGCGATAGCCTTTTTTATCTTTGTGCTTGTTTTCGCGGCGAACCGGCCAGCTGATGCTGCAGAACCACTCGTCAGGGTCACGCCTTGCCAGGCTGCCCGGACACGTGTGGCAACCTGACAAACATTCCGTACCCTTTTGAATGGGACGCGGTTGCTTGAGTCCCCTCTACGAGATCGAATGCCGGCAAACCCACAACATCTCCACTCCGGTACTAAAGAATTTCAGCGTAGTGGTGTTAGATATCCAGCTACCGCGACATTTAGGCTCCCGGGCCTCATTAAGGTCAGCCAGCCGACATCGTATCATCTTAACTGTACGACCAACCAGCAAAATGATGCCCCAGTGGACTACTCAATGGGCAATAACAGCACTTTCAGGTACTCCCGGGCTAAGAACTATTTTGTTGCCGGAGGTTGTGACAACCAGGCCTTGATGGTCCTCGATGGTAACCCAGGGGAGGTCCTAGGATGCAAATCTTCCTGTGACGGCGGCAGACATAGGACTCTCGGGCATTACTACTGCCATTCTGGTACCCGTGGTTGTTGTATGAGTCCGATCACCAATAATGTCGGCAAATACAGTGTGGAATTCAAGTCTTACGAGGGCAAAGCCATAGCGCCAGGGGATGCGAAATGCAGGTTCTCGTTCTTGGTGGAGGCTGCATGGTGGTCTCGAGCTCATCTGAATAGTTCACCACTGGATGTTCCGGTGGTGCTTGAATGGGCGATCACCCCAGATGAGGAAAAGCGGCTGAGCAACCAAAGCGATAGGCGCCGTTATAAAAACTCCGGTTCCTGCCAAACGCTCAAGAATTCTGGTGGTATATCTTGTGCTTGCAATCCAGGCAACGAAGGGAATTCTTTTCTTCCCCTTGGATGCCAAGGTGAGCTTAGAACGCCCGCTTTTACTTTGTATCGTGTCCTTATCTTTATCCAAAGCCAGGTAGGACGATATGCAAGCTCGAAATCTACGAAAAGCCTGCGGATAAAATTGGAATAATTAAATTGTTCAAATCAGATGATGGATGCTTACAAATTGGTAATATAGGATGATCTAAGAGAGAATTTGACTGCTGAATGTTCGGTCATATATCTTGAAACTGCTTATTCTTTTTGCTTCTTTGCTTAACCCAACCATCATTTAACATGAAGCAGATGTCAATGAGTGTAAAGATCCGAACACCAAATGCCATGGGAAGTGTGTGAATCGACCAGGGACACACCACTGTGTACTCCATAAGACCATCGCCATGATAGGTATGTCACTGCCTGTCCTCTCTTCATGCTCGCGGAACGCGACTGTCTGTATATACACCAACTTCTTTCTGCATGAGACGAGGAAATATATCACCATCTCTCCTCAATTTAACTGTACTTTCATAATGTACTTTCAATAATTCTTTTAACTCAATTATATTTTCCAATTCTATGAATTTAATAATTTGATTGAAATCTTCGTTTCTCACCCATACATGATGCATCGTACTCGAGGATCTTTCGAATTATATCGTTAAGTGAATCCTCCTTTCTGTTTTCGCTCTTCAAAGCGAGAAGGCACTTGTTCAAATTGGTGGAAGCAAATTCGTTGACGATGAAGATGAAATTAGTTATGTAAATCCTAGGGCCAAGAGAATCTCTCAGAATGTCATCTATTAGGTTCCTAAAGTAACTGCAGTTGACTTCTTTTTTACACAGGTGTGGGCACCAGTGTCGCAGCCGTAGTATTATCTTTGCTTCCTTGGTGGTCGTACGACTTCATCAAAAGAAGGCGCGCGGCAAAGCTCAAGCAAGAGTTCTTCAAACGTAACGGCGGACTTATCTTGCAACAACGCCTATCTTCTGTTGAGGACAATCACACGGCGAAAGGCAAGTTATTCGCCTCTCATTGGAGTTAGACATGGCTACAGACCATTTTAATGAGAACCGGATATTAGGTCACGGTGCTCAAGGAACAGTTTATAAGGGAATGTTGACCGATGGAGCAATCATTGCGGTCAAGAAATCCAAAGTTGTTGATGCAAAGCAAGTTAAACAGTTTGTCAATGAGATTGTTATTCTCTCTGAAATCAATCATAGAAATGTGGTCAAGCTGTTGGGATTCTGTCTGGAGAGTGAAGTCCCTCTTTTGGTATATGAATTTGTTCCCAATGGAACTCTCTACCAATATCTTCATA